>BSBK01011536.1:0-187738 GCA_027943335.1 Chamaecyparis obtusa | reverse complement strand
GAATCCTTTTTCCAGCTTCAGTTTGACCTTTGAAATCCATGATGGATTGTGGGAGGTAACCCTGCTGAAGCTTGAAATTTGGCTAAGTCTAGAATTTTTCAAATCTAGAATCTACATGTTAACTCCTATGAAGCTGGAACCTATCCCAAACATCCTGAAAGCATTATATTTTATAATTTATACAAATATAACTTAAAGTATAAGAAATTAATTAAATGTTATATTTGTATAAATTACCCTCCCCCTCTCTTTGTATAAATTACCCCCCCCTCTCTCTCAGTATATAAATTATGATTTTTTACATAGGGCGCACGTCCTATAGGGCATGCGCCCTTTGTAATATTATGATTTTTTTACATAGGGCGCACACCCTATAGGGCATGCACCCTATGTAATATTATGATTTTTTACATAGGGTGCACACCCTATAGGGCATGCACGCTTTGTAAAGGATTTGAATTTACCAATCCTAAGGCTTGGATTTGCCTTGGAGATCCAACCCAAAGGCTTGGATGATTGAAATAGGCCTGAGACATGTTTTTTAGTAGAGATACAAAAAAATGACATCTTTTTTTGTGTGCTCCTCGTCAGGTTTACTCATGGCTCAAGAACGTAAAAATCAGACAATGTGATATTGTAGATCTCTCTATTAGCTATCTAAGCATATAATTTATTTTGAATTCTGATTATGTTAAGTTTTTCAACTCTAATTTCTTTTGTGTGTATGTCTATTTTTTCTAAAAAAGCAACATGCAGTATTTTGGGCATAGATTTTGGCTCGTTCATCAAATTTTGCAATAAGTTACATTTTTAGAAACTAGACTCCATTCTACACACTTTAAAAAAAAGAAAATTTAATTTTTGATTAGTTTTAAATGATTTCTAGGGGGAGCACATAGAAATTTCATGTTTTCAGAATGTGTGCACTTTGTAAATTCATAAAAAATTATATGTTCATAAAAAAATTATGAACAAAATCTAGGATAAACTACGTTGTGTTAGCTAACTTCTCACTGGAGTGATTAAAAAAATCCAAAAGAAAAGTTAACATTTTAGGGGGAGCACACCAAATGCTATGTTATGTTTTTGGACAAAAAATAGGACCACTTTTTGTGCTCCCCCTTTTTGAGGGCCTTAATCTGCACCATTTTCAAAATAAGTTAGTAGTTTAGGAACTAGATTCAAAGTATTACAACTCTTCTTTTATTCACATCTCAAAATTTTGAGTGTAACTATCTTCAATTTCTTGTTGAAGTTCAGAGTTTTCTGATTTCAGGAAAAAAGTGGCAACTTATACCCCCTTTTTGGTCCCCCATCTTTGTGCACTTACCCAATGACAACATAATACTGATTTAATCATATTACATATCTAATTAGCAACTCCTCAATGATCTTGTAATCATAGATTCTTCGATCAAATTCCAAATTAGTTGTAGTTCAACACTATCATATACTATCTTCCTTGTCCAAAATAATACTGATGTACTCTATACTTCTGCATCTATACTTAGTCATTTTCAAGGTTGCACATCCAAAACTATACTTAACTCCATGCGATCACCATATCAGATGTGTTACCATAAATGACAACCCTCAAGTTCTCTCTATCACTCTAAAACATCACTTTCCAATAGATGATGTGTAAAGATGATGATGAAGAAGTTGATAAACCTGTTTCAAAGAATAAAACATTTTAAAAAGGAGGGAAATAGAGGGAAATGAAGCTCCCAAGCATCAACCTTGTTATCCAAGGCTATTAAATAGCCTTGTACTTGGCTTATTCATTTACCAAACCTAATGCTAATTAGGTTATTTGAATTTAAAGTAAGTGGATCATGCTAGGGGTGTTTTGTTGTTTTTTGAGTGGGTGGCCACTTTTTTGCACACCATCTTGGTGCACTTACCCATTTCTATCTTTTTCTTTTCACCATGACCTCTTTCCCTCTCCCTCTATTTTATCAATAGGTACTATCTCATTAAAGCATCCTCCACTAGATATCTTCCTCCACCCCTTGCCACTGGATCACTAGTAACCAAATTAATTCACCTCAAATCTATAACTTGAAATTTTATTCACAACTATGCCTTCAAATCTCATACAACTTTTGATATTAAAGGAATCTAATGGGAAGTGGGATGAAAGTTATTGGAAGTGCAAAGGTGAGTAGCCTCTAAAATAAACTTGAGTTTTTCTAGATTTAATATGAGTGCTTTGTTAGTTTTAGTGATCAGATTAATTAACAAAATAAATTAGAATATTTAAATTACCAAATCAAAAAGAGAAAACACAAGAATACAACACATTACTTTGGGAAACCTCCCTCTTGGAGGAAAACCTAGCATTCAAAATAGATAATCTATTATTTCCCTTTCAAATATAATTACACAACTCACAGATGTTGATTTATTGAAGATCCTAATGAAGTGCATATCAATAGATATCTCCAAAATAGTGATGTATTGTCGATTCAAAGATTATATGAAGATCTTTGATTGATGAGCCCATATCAGATCTAATACACTATCAATTTATCTTCAAATGAGATCTGTCCAAAATTTATTTATGAATTTGTTGTCCAGATGATAAGATCGCTATGCAGATCTGATCTTATATTTACTGCCCTAGATACAAACATATTAGATTTGCTGCTCCAGATCATGTATATCATATGTTTCCCTAGGTTAGTTTATGTAATATTAGAATGTATGCTCATTTCTTTGAATCAAGAATTGAATTCACTGCCTTGAATTCGTTTCCCTAGATTAGGTATTCGTTGCAAGGAAAATATATCGCTAAGTATGTATGTTTATATTGTTGTAGATATATGTTCAGATTGTATGCCAAAGCTAGACCACTTTGTGTGTATGTCTAGATCATTTTCTTGAGTGTTGCTTTGATAATAAAATGCCTCATACTTATATACGAGGGCTTTATAATTTGAATTTACAAGGTCGTCCCTTCTTGGGACCAATACATAAATTGAAATATAAAATGAATTTTGGGCCCAACCCAAAATACATTATTATCATTTTATTTTTGTCAATACACGACGATACATAAAGGGACAATAATTGAGTCCGATTAATTTTAATCTCTAATTACAATTAATTAAGCTATAAAATATAGCTATAAAATAATATGATCTGTTTAATTTTTAATTCCTAATCAAAATTAATTATGCTAGAGTCCAATCTAGCAATTAAATAATATTATTTTTATTTTAATTTTCTCGTTAAAATTAATTTATTGATTTAATCGCATGATAAATTAATTGTGCTAGAATATGATCTAGCTTTAACTTTAACATTCCCTCTTAGCTAGTGAGGATTCTTAGGAGCATCATGGACTCATTCCATGATTTCCATCATGCTTACTTATAGAGGATGGATTCAAAGAGTGTTGGCATAAAGCTAAGTTATCATCATTGGCAAACATCAAACACATTAGTACTCATGTTAGAACAATAGTGGTAAACTGATAGACTTACTAAGTAAACAATGTACCTTAACTAGTCAGATCTATATTGGTCTAGTCTTGTCCAACCGGACTAGCTAAACACCACAGGAGGCAAATGACTTAATAGGTTGCACACCAGTTTGCGTTTCCAAAATTTAAATTTATTAGTCAATGCTTTATAATCTGATCTAGATTTTGTAAAGCGCTTTTCAGATGAACTGGAGCTAGTTTTTTTAGAAGAACTGGAGTTAGCTTTATCTTCTGTGAGCATTTCGAGGTAAATTGAAGATCTATTTGTAAGCTTTTTGATGAAGAGTTCTACATGTGAGATTTTTTGAAGAGTTACAACTTGGTGGCACCATATAGTGTAATTATAATAAGATAATTTCTTATAAATATAGGTCATCATGCTTGAGAAGAGATGTTTTTTAAAATTAAGAGCGTAAAGTGAGAAGAGTAGAAGAGAAGAGTTTTTTGAGAAGGGATATAGTCATAAAGAGTGACAGAGAGAAATTTTCAATAACAAAGCAGAAGGAGTGAACAGGTATGATCTGATCGACAAATAAAGTGTCAAAAGATCATTGCTTTTGTTGTGTGAAGCACATTTAAATCCCTTAATTAGGGTGAACCCCAACAAGTTTTGTTGCATAAATCTCTTCATCAAGTGATATCTTTGTTGATGTTTTAAGTCCTTTGACAAGGTGAATCCTCACAGGGTCAAGATCTTAATCGATCTCTTTCAAATCCTTTTATCTGGTAGCACTCTAACCAGTGTTTTGTAAGCCTTTAACCACACAACTTTATTACTATAGTAGTGGAGTTTCGTGGGTTCTATCCCACCATGGTCTTTTCCTTCTAACTGAGGGTTTCTGCGTATATATCTTGTGTTGACCTATGGATGTGATTTTTGTTTATGATTGTTTAAGTATTCTTTATATTTTCACTATTTACAAGAATATTAAATAGAAAAAGATTAAAAGAAATTGTATTTATTGAATCACACCCCCCTCTCTTAGTAATCGGTTAGGATTAAAAATTGGTATCATAGCCTTGTTCTTAGGAAAAGGAATCTTAACCACTTGAGAAAATATCATGGAGGGTTACAGGTATCAGAAGTAGCTGGAAGTTGTAAATGAAATAATTACTTCTCTTGAAAATAGACTGAGAAGATCTCTTGCCAAGAGAAAAGAGATGGCTTTATAGCTAAGTGAAATTTAGGAAACAATTGAAGAACTATCTGGACAGAGTGGTTCTGATGAAGCAAAAGAAGCAGTCTCTAAACTCATGGAGAAAAACTTGAATCTAATTGATCAAATCTCTAATTTGAAAAGAGAATAGGAAGGTCATTCTCTAATGATGACCAAACTCATCGAAGCAAGCAAAAAAGTTGAGGATGAGAAAAATAGTGCCAAAGAAGCACAAAAGACTGCTAAAAGAGAAAGAAACCTAGCTGAAGATGCACTAAGAGAGAGTGATGCTCTCATACTACAACTACATGCAGACATGTAGAGCATAAATCAGGAGAATTAAATTATGCATGAAAACTTGCATGATAATGACAAGGCATGCAAAGAAATGGTTGTTGAAGTTGAAAAACTTAAAGAATGGCTTAAAACTTTTGAGGAGAGGAATGAGAAACTCAAAAAGTATAATGAGAGTTATGAGAATCTAGATGAGAAACTGAAAGCTCAAAGAAAGCATTAGGATCCCACAAGACTTGGGTACATCCGTGAAAGCAAAAAGGAAGCTGGTGAGTCCTCTAAAGTCAAGGAAATAAAGAAGGACAAGAAGAAACAAACTAGAGAAAAAGGTAAAAGAATATTCAAAACCTCTTGCAAACATTATGGAAAACTAGGTCATAAATATAATGAATGGAGAAATGATCAGGTGAAACCATTCACCACTAATAGTTACTACAGTAACTATTATAAGTGTGGTGACAAGACCTTTGAATGTAGGTCAAAATCAAATAGTGTTTCCAGTGGAAGCAGGTCGAAAATCTTCAAAGGTTATTGTTATGCTTGCAATAAATTCAAACAGAAGGCTTAAGAATGTAGGTCTTCAACCATGGCATTCAAACATCCACCGTGACCGGTATTCCATAACAGGAATGCTAACCGAGGCACATCTATGTGCGCTACCCATGGACCATCAGGACATAGGAATACTGAATGTCACTCACCCATGGACAAAGAAAGAAGGTTCAATCCATGGAGAGGAACTGGTATGACTTGTTACAACTATAAAAAGATTGGGCATTTGGCCAAATACTGCAAGAACTACCCAATGAATAAAATAAAATACCCATGAGCTAAACTAGTGAAGAGGAATGTCACTCTGAGACAAAAGGGAAACATCAATGAAGAGATCAACAGGGAAGTAAAGAAGACTTGGTCCAAAAGGGGCACAAAGAGAACTGAAGTAGAGAAATCAGAGACAAATTCATCATCCATTGATGGTGATATCTCTTTAGAAAATCAAGACAAAGGGTCTTAAGGGGGAACAGGTAGCAATGCTACTATCCCTGGAGTAACTAGTGCGATATATTCTCACTTAGTCAAGGTTTGAAACTGGGAAGGATACACTAGTCTAACACCATAACCCAAATGGAGAAGTTGACGTATCATGGTCTATGTTTCAACTAAGTTTGGTGTAGTAAATAGGTAAAGGGTCGGTGAACCGGTTGATAAAGGTAAGGTTAGGTAAGGGTAATTAATACAGTAACCATTAACAAATGTTACCATTTTCTAATTATCATTAAAACCTAAGTGTATAAAAAGGAAAGCTGATTACTCATTTCACTTTACATTATGTTTTGTGATTATTATTTTATAAGCTTGAGTAATCTATATTATTATGATTTGTGATCTTTGCATTATGTACTCCATGAATATGTCAAGATCTTTTTGTGTGTTTTTGATCTAGAGAAATGGCATCATGATCATATATTGTGAGCCTAATCAACATCAATCAATACTATCAACCTATGTATGATATCATGGTAGTGCAAAATAGAGCGAATGCTACGGCTAGTATCCTATCATCAATTCCTAGTGGGATGTTGTTGACTGAAGATGTAACTATGTTCATCCATAAAAAAATAGGAGGAATTGGGTGAAACATTCATATAGAGAGAATACTTAGGGCTCTGTGAAGATGGAAAGCTCCAGGAAAAATATGTGAAATTGGAGGCAGTTGGATTGACCAATGGGGTAAAATACCCAGTAGTGTTTTGACCTGACTAGATTTGGTTGGTACTTAGTCAAGTACATGATCCAGGAATATGGTTAGTGAAAGCCATCACTAATATAATAACAAGAGAAGATAAAAATAGAATAATCAGGTTCAATGCCACAATGGAATCTCTTACCCTAAGGACAATTGCTAATGTTAAAGTCACTCTACTCACCAAGTCTAAATGTGACAATCATATGATGACTATGACTAACATTGAAGATGAAAGTATCCAGTTTTCTATTTCTATCATTGGTTACAAGGTTTACCAGTCAAGAAATATCAACAACATACCAAGTGGTGCAATTCATGTAGCACACATGATTATGCACAACAATGCTTAGTATGACATATGCACTATGTCAAGGAGCCAAAATTCTAAGAACCTGAAGAAGCTTAGTATGGTAAAGAAGAAATTTATGAAATACAAGGAATTGGTTGTATGTCTCTTTTTCTTCTACAAAAAATTATTTCTAGGAGTGGGTAAACTTACTTGGTTAACAGATAGACTGATAATGGTCCAAATAGGTGAAATGGTTAACAGTTTGGGGAATCAGTTTAACAAAGTAATGAATAATTACTTTGAAGCTTATCAACTCAGAATGCATCAAAGGGAGAGAATTCCTTTACCTATTTTAGAGGATTACAAGGATGAATTTTTATTCCTTGTAAGTGTTGAACACTGTATCATCTAGGTTGTTGAGCCAAGAATTGAGTTTGCATTGGAACTTGGTTATGAGATATGAACCAAGACTATCAAAGATTATGTTGAGGCACTTCAAGAGAGTATCTTGGATCTCTATTGGTTTGACACTTATGAGGAAATAAGTGCAAGTCTGAAGAAAAATTTTCCTTCAAAGGCACCAAAGAAGGTATATGTCAAACGGTCTCCTACTACAAGGAAAAGGAAGCCAACTATGCAAGAATCAAAAGTTTAAAAGATGAAAGAACAGTCAGTCGCAACTAAAGAGTCACAAGGTGAAGACTCATAGGAAACTGAAAAAGAAAAAACCACCACCTATCTTAGAAAGAGAAGATTGGAAAACTGGTAAAGGAGGAAGAATCAAAAGCAAGAAAACCAACCATAGATGAGACAGTTGAAGGAATAAAGCTTACAAGTAGATTAGGAGCGGTTGGAAGAAGATATGGGCTATCAAATAATGATGATAGGAGAAAATTAGATGTTGTAGTATACATCCTTCACAAGTTTAAGAGAAATCCTATTAAGATTCATGTCTTAGTACCTGCAAAGTTACATGAAATCATTGAATGAAGATGGAATTATTCAATAGAAAAAGAGAAAGAACTAAGGATAAGGGAATTGTTGGAAGTGCAAAGCCTACCAGAGGAAACCAATCAAGAAGATCTGTATAAAAAAAAGATTTAACATCAAGAAGAGGGTTGTTTAAGTACTGATAGGAGAAGTTTATATGGTTCATGATGAAGGGGTTACAATTTGGACAACCGTTTTGGAGGAGCAACATCAAGTTGAAGCCGAATATCAAAATACCTTGGTGCAACCAAAAAAGGACACTGGTAGAGGGAAATACATTCTAGGAATTGAGACATCTATCCAATCCAAGCCTGCAGTTGAACTAGTCATTTTTGACATCAGTGAACACATAGGTGGTGATCTTACTCTACCAAATATCTTGGCATCTCTTAAAAAAGGTAAAGCTAAAACCCTTACTATTGATGACATAGTTGATGAGATATTGGATTTTGGAAAAGTTAGCAATTCTTATAAATGGTTTATTGCCTTAGGAACTAATGATAAAGATAAAATTGAAATTTCTTTGTTAGAGAGGTTTCTTGATTTCAACCAAGGACCAAAGGAATATAGGCCCCACTTCCTAGCTAAACTAAACAAAAGGCTACTAACAAAATGGAGAGCCAGTTTAGCAAAGAATAATAAGATCTTAAGGAAAGTTCTAGAAAAGGTTGAACAAGGTCTTGATGAAGATGCAATCAAGATTATCTTGGAAGATGAAGCAATGAATCTGGATATAAGAGATAGAGTGGCCAAAATTTTAAATGGTTAAGAGAAAGAAGTGTATGAAGAAACAGTCCAACTTTGAAAGAATTATGACTTCAACACTCTATCAAAAGGGCAGGACAAAATTACATTAGAAAAGGTTTCTATTGAAATGCCTAAGTCAATAGGTCCTCAGGATACTTCACAAAGTGAACAGGCAAAGGAAATGGTCCCACTTGAATAGTTCACAACTAGTGAACAAGTCACAATCGATGATCAAGATACAACCAGTAAGAAGGAAAATACTAGTGATTAGGATAACACCGATGAATAGTTCACAACCAATGAAAAAGTCAATATCGGTGAAGATACTCCAATAGGTGTACATGATACACTATTAGGATTTGGCAACATGAAGAGGGGGGTGAATTAGTGTTACAATACTTAATTGAATTATTTACCTTCTTTAACTTCCTTAACCAACAGATAAAGATATAAATGAAAATGAACAACCATGCAACAAAGATAAACATAGAAGAACTCATAAAACCATTTTTTTTTTCGAGGAAACCCTAGCCAAGGGAAAACCCCGATGGTGATGATACCCACAAAATTCTACCCAATGAATCTTGAAACCCTGTTAGGAGTTCTAACCTTGTTAGGAACTAATTAATACAATATAGGCATATCCCTATTAGGGGATGTATATAATGAGATCCACATTAAGGAATCATCCCTCTTAAAGGTTTTACCCTTGTTAAAGGAAGACAAACCCTATTAGGGGTGTAAAAAAGGTACACCAATACTTACAACAAATCTATTGTCCTAAATACAAAGAGTTAACAAAGTATTCCTAGAATAACTCCTCTTGTTCTCCTTTCTCTTGATCTCTTCTCTTCCTTTTGGATGTCTTCACAATTCTCATCTAACATCCATCCATATCATCTTATCCTATTTACATAGTTTTAAAAAAGTGTCTGTATACTTATACCTTGTTAAAAGTATAATTACAAAATCTAGTCGACATTACTCTAGCTAAATATCGTATTAATTAAAGCATAATTGAATGCTTCATTAACATCCTCATTCAACCTTAAATCTAAGATACCATCCAAAAATGACTTTCTAAATGCTCACAAGGTCGGTCTCAATGATCGCTAACATGTTATGCTCTATTTACTGTCTTCACATGCAATCAATTGAACATATCTCTTAGATCCTTCAATAGTAACATGTGTGACTTCACAAATATGTTCATTGATGTCCTACAAGTATCTCATTAAGATCGTAAACCTTAGTAAAAGTTATGTGAGGCTTGCTAAGATTTTCTATTAGACTAGGTTACTGGAACAGCCTGTGGACTTAGGCATTTTTCCATTCAACATCTGCATTCAAACATATTCATCATATCCAATATGTTTGACCATAAAACTAATAAGTGTTTCCATAAATGTCAACATTCCATATATGTGCATGTGCATATGTGTGCATGTGCTAACCACTTTCCAAAAATCTCCCCCTTTGGCATTGATGGAAACACTTAGTGAAAAAATGACTAAGTGCATCATCAAAGAAAAAATGTAAAAGGAAATATACTGAGAGAAATGCAACACATAAGAATTCCACACAAGCTTCAAAAGAAACTTCCCTTTATTTATGTTTATTGTATTTTTATTTTACACACACATACTTTCTCTCTTTGTCACATTACATTTTACATTTTTTCCTTTTATCTCTCCCCCTTTGACATCAATGGAAAAGGGTGCCAAAATTTCAAAATTAATTACCAAAATAACAAAAAGGAATTAGAGTACACAAAATTACAGCTTAACTGTCTATAGTAAATCTCTAGAGTTTGTCTTTAAAATTTGTATATCAACATCCCAAGCTTCTTTTATTGCCTCTGCTACCTGAATCATTCCATTAAGACAAAATGTGGCCTTGTCTACTTACTCCACATTAGTAGGTATTAATTCCTGAAATGTTTTAAGGCCAAGTTGTAGGTCCTCATGGGTACTCTCTTAGACACTAATCTTTGGAGTCAAAAAGTTCTTTAGTTATGTGAATCTTTTCTAAACTTTGTCCTTTTCCAACGATAAGGTATAGATTTTGTTGATGATCCTATTGACTTCTTTATTTATATCCAGAATTTTCTTATTTTCAAAATCCTTAGAGAGGTTTTCCAAAGTCTCTTCATCCTGATCTATAATATATGATATATTATTTACATGCTAAGGAAAAGTCATGCAAAGTCTATAGAGGTCTTGTCCATTCTTAAGACAATATTTTATTTCCCTTTCAGTGGAAATTGATGTACTAAGATCACTCTTGATCCCATCAAGAGTATATTTCATCTTTAACCTCTTAAAATCTTCAACTACTTTTATTCTAGTTGTTTCTTCTATTGTATCAAAACTTCATTCTTCTATACTTATAATATTATCTAGATTATTTATAGGATCTCCAATATCTATAGGAGGTGTAGTAAAAAACTTACTCAAAACTTGTTTTTCTCACTAGATTGTCTTTTTAGTCTTATCAGTCTTCTTCTTAGATTTATCCTTTACCTTAACAAAAGAAAGTATTGACCATTGTATTAGGTCTACTACATCCATGTCCTCTAAGTTAGTTGGAAGTGATTGGGATCCACTTTCCAACAAAATAGATGTACCAAAATGAGTGATAGGAAGCAATCCTTTTGCACTAGGAGTGCTAATTGTCTTCTCCTCTCTCTTTTCTTGTTCCTTTTCTTTTTCTTTTTATTTTTCTTCACCTTTTTCTTATGTTACTTGCTCTTTTTCAAGTGTTTTCTCCTTTTCTTGCTCCTTTTGAATTGATTCCTCTTGAGTGATCTTGGGAGGCTCAAGATTATTTACAATTGTATCAATTTTGGCCAATGTTTCAATTATATGAAATGGATCAGATGTATCTTGCTCTGTGTCTAGTGAAATTCCAACATTGTCAATGTAAAAATTAGGTAAGGTAGAATCAATTACCTCTGTCTCCTTTTGAACTTCAGCCTCTTCTGCAAGTTTGTCAATTTTAGGCTCAATAGAGGTGATCATTGGGGTTGGAGTCCTTGTAGACTTGCCAAGATCAAGTTGCTCCTCAAGGAATAGTTGTCCAACCTTTTAATGTGTTTCTTTCTCAACCTCTTCATACTTTTGGGCCATAATCTTAATGATTCTAGTTTTGTTCCTTAGTTTTGGCCTTAACTTATCAAGCCAATTTTCCATCTCACTCCCTATCATAGTATGAATATTTTGTAGAAGGATATCCTTTCTCATCTTGGTGTCTTCATCCAAGTCTCTCTTCTTCCTTTCCTCTAATATCTCAAATAGGTCCTTACTAATTTGACCTTCTATTTCAATCAAATTCTTTTTGAAGGTGAGCATATGCTCCACAACTATATCTTCTACATTAATTTTCTCTTCCTAATCATATCTATCAAAACACTTTTCAATAGAGGCAAGTTTACCATCATTCATTTCTTTCTTCTCTATAACTTTCAAGAAGGGTTTGAACAAATACCTTTGTGCTTCCTGACCTTTCTTTTTGTCCACCTCTACTGGTTTCTTCTTGTCTGCTTCAAGTGCCCTTAAGTTAGCCTCTTGAATTTTTCTATCCTTTTCATCTTCTTTTTCCTTCTTCTTTTGTTCCTTAGTCTTCTTTGTATTCATCACTTGAATTTCTTCTTCTTGTTCCCATTCCTCTGCAATCTTTTGTTGTTTATCCTTTCCATGTGAAGATGGAGGAGTATCAAGTATTTTCCTCTTTCTTCTTGGTCCATTAGCCATGGCCTTTGGTCTAGCTTTAGGAGGTTTTTTCCCTTATGTAGCCACTTGTGCAGCCCGCCTCTACAATGTTATCCTAGTAGGTGTACAAGTGTCATCTTTGTCATTTTCTCCTTCTTCTTCAACCTCCACCACTTGAGGTGCCTCAATATTAGGTTTAGAAGGGGAAATATTATATTTCTCCCTAAGTTTTGCCACTTTTTCTCTGACAGTCTTCATTTCTTCTTTTTTTAGTCCATGCTCCCCTGCTATTTTATCAAAAAGGGACTCAAATTTCTTTTCCCTTCTTCCCTTCACCAACTCTTCCCTTACTACTATATATTTTTTCTTCATATGTGCCCCATCTAGGCGCATTGGGGTGTTTAGGGGACTATAGGAAATGTTGAATGTGAAGCTCTAGAATGGTGTAATCAACTTCACAGCCCATAGGAGTAGTTGATGAAGTTATTCCTAGTTAATAAGACATGTCTAGTCTTTCTCTTAAATTGAATGGGCAATGTTGTCAAAAGAAAAGTTTGAGAAACTATTGTAGGATGGCACTACCAAGGTGTTCACATGGGAAATTTTGTATGACTTCTCATGGACTAGGAAAATAGTGAAAAGAACCCCATTTGAAATTTGGACTTACTAGTTTTATCACAAAGAGGGAAGAGTTCAGAGAAAGAGAGATTAAAAGGATCATGCAAATACGAATGTCCTTGTGGAAACAATAGAAAATCCAACACTCCTTATGGTAGAAACAAAAAATCCAGTACTCCATGTGGTAGTAGTGATAGATATTCCTCAAGAAGACGTATTGATAGTTCCTAGTCATTGGGGAAAAGTACGTATATGGAAGGAGGGCCCCTTGGGATGGATAGACTATGTTGAAGACACATGAGAACTTGTATAGATGTGATACCTTTATATGCAAGACATAAGATTAGTCTACAATGTAACTATTTTATGTACTTATGATAGTATTGAATGGTATATCAATGTTGTATATATACGATAGTCACAATATAGTTTTATAAGTTAGTATTTGATTAAAAAAAGTGTGTTTCAATTTGATATAAATCTAGTCAGCTTATATTGATATGTAATGACCTCTTATTATCCTTAATAGGAAGGTAAAAAAATACAAATATTAAATTCAAAACTAGAGAATGCAAAAGAATTCAAAAAAAAAGAAATAGACCAAATATTCTTTTTTGATCGGTAGAAATAGACCAAATATTACCATGCAAACTCTATTGCAAATTTTATTTTATCTAAGTAATTGAACTATGAATTATCTTGTTCATAAAAGATAACTATTATGACAACATTTAGTTAGCATAAATAGAATAGATGATATACATAGGAGGGTGTATCAATTTATATATTTTGAGCAAAAAAATAGACACTAGAGATGCAATGGAAAGATCAATGATCTAGAATGAATGAGATGGCTTCCCTATAATTAAGGAGAGAATGGAGGGTAGTTGTAAAGTTTTTTGGAATGTGGACACCTAGGATGCACTTAAAAATAATAATTTTGAAACCATGTGGAATGTCAAGGGTTAAGTGCATTGTAGCCCCATAATATAATAATAAAACTAGATTATTTAATTATTTTAACAATGTGAGATGAAAATAAGGGTACCTAAATTATGGACAATGGTAATTAAATAAAAGATTTATTTAACTATGTGTGAGATGGAAATATGATTTATATAAATAATATAATTGTTTTTAATGAAGTGGGCCACATTAGGTGAACATGATTTAACTAGATAATGTAATTATTTAGTCTCTTGGGACAAGGGTGTACTAGGAAAATCGTAGGTATCTACATTACAACATAGCACTATAAACTTTAAAATCTTTGTTACATTATGAAATAAATTTTAAGAATTTTTTTTTGTAACATGCATCATTAGATTGGGCTCCACATGTACTACAAGACAAGTCCTTGGCAACATTAAAGTCTATGCTTACATAGAGAAATGACAGTTCATCTCCCTTATTAAGGAATTATTAAAAAAGCTTAAAAATCAACCATCGTGAATAAATTAATGTATCATCTCATTCTTCTTATATCATATTGTAATATATAATTATTCTATATCTCTATATTGATTTACAAATTATTTAAAAAACTCATTTCTCATAAACATAAATAAAATATCTTACTAAAAAGAGAAACTTTTATTTATGAATCTGTAGAACCTTGAGTTTTCTATTCAAGATTGTTGTGTTGGCCCAATAGACATCTCCTAGTAAAACATAAGTCTTCAATGATCATGGAGAGTCTTAAAAAGGTAAATATTTTATGTAAGAAGTTAGTGTCATCACAATTATATCTAATAAGTTGTTGAAACCATGTGGAATGTTAGGGATAAGTGCATCTATGAAGCCATTTATTCTTCAAATTTGGTAGAGAGAATATAGTCATTATTAAATAATAAAATTTAATTATTTTAACTATGTGAGGTGAAAATAAGGGTAATTAAATTATACAAAATAATAATTATTTAACTATGTGTGAGTCGAAAATGAATCTATATAAATAATAAAATTATTTAATGAAGTGGGGGTACATTAGGTGAAAGGGATTTAATCTAATTAATAAGATTTTTAAGTTGATCGAGAGGAAGGTGTACTAGGGAAACATTAGATGCCTATAGTAAAACATAGCACTATCAACTTTACAACCTTTGTGACATTATGAAAGACTCAAATTTTGTTTGTCATGCATCATTAGATCAGGCTCATATGGACTACAAGACAAGCCCATGATATCAACATTGAGGTCTATGTTTATATAGAGAAATGACAATCTATCTTTTATATTAAAGAATGACTAAAAAAGGTCAAAGATCAACCAATATGAACAAATTATTATATTGTCTCATCTTTCTTCTACCATACTCTAATATATAATCATTGTATATCTCTATATTAATTTATAAATCATTTAAAAACCCCATTTCTCATTAACATAAATAAAATATTTTATGAAAAAGATAAATTTTTCTTATTAGAAATATGTGCAACCTTGAATTTTCTATTCAAGATTGTTGTGTTGGCCCAATAGACATCTCCTAGTCAACCATAAGTTTTTAATAATCATAGAGAGTCTTAAAAAAGGTAAACTTCAATAGGTAAGAAGTTTAGTGTCATCATCACAATCATATCCAATAAGTCATTGAAACCATGTGGAATGTTAGGGATAAGTTTATCTATGAAGCCATTTATTCTAGGAATTTGGTAAGGAAATCTAATGTTGTGTTTGTATGAAATGTTATAAGTTGGTCTTATTTTTATTAATTTGGAGAAAGAGTTTTGAATTAAAAAAGATTAATAGATAATTTGTGTATTTATGATTAGAATATTTTACAATTAAGTGTAATGGTATGATTGTATTAACAAAAATGCATATTGTTTAAATTTGACAATGTTTTATATATGAAAGTATTTTATATAGTACTTAATATATTAGTTTGTATAAAATTGTAGAATGCAAGTTTGTTTAAACTTGTATGTGATGTTCAAGGAAAGGATAATGTAGAATTGGAGTGCAAATAAAGTATTTAGATCATTGAGTGCGATGATAAATGTCAATGAAAAATATGTTGTATTCAACAAATCTATATTATTAATATTTAATAATTGACATAAATATAAATATATAAAAGAGAGAAAAAAAATTAAAAAATAATACATAACAATGAAAATAAGTAGAAAAAAAATTAAGTATTTAGTGAATAAAGTGGTTTAAAGTTGATTATCTATTTTCTTGTTTACTTAAAGATATGAAGATATCTACAGAATAAACAATGTATTAAATTTGTTCCCAAAAAATATCTTAAATATATTATCTTACATAACATTTTATAGATATTAAAATAAGTTTGTATTAGTTTGTATAAAATTGTAGAATGCAAGTTTGTTTAAACTTGTATGTGATGTTCAAGGAAAGGATAATGTAGAATTGGAGTGCAAATAAAATATTTAGATCATTGAGTGTGATGATAAATGTCAATGAAAAACATGTTGTATTCAACAAAACTATATTATTAATATTTAATAATTGACATAAATATAAATATATAAAAGAGAGAAAAATAATAAAAATAATATAGAGTAATGAAAATAAGTAGGAAAAAAATTGAGTATCTAGTGAATAAAGTGGTTTAAAGTTGATTAGCTATTTTCTTGTTTACTTAAGGATATGTTTATGCTGATAGCAACATATGTTTCAACATACGGTATTGATAAATACACTTGTATACAAAAATTTTCAAAGTCAAATTTTTGGGCATTTTGGAAAAGGGTACTTATACTTTAAATTCAACAAAATTGAGTATTACTATACAAGATAAATTAAATAACATATCATCTAGATAAATTCAATTTAACATAGTATCCATTCTCTTGAAATAATGGAGATTATAGCATTATTATCTAAAAAATAATAGACAATCCATTAATGTGAGCAAGAAATCAAGATTATTATACGGGTATGATAATGTGCTAAGGGAATTTGTGTCAACCCTTAGATTTCTTCAAATTGGCATAGATATAAATTGTTTAATGTACTAGGTAGTTGAAGGGAGGGGAGAGCAAGTGTTTTCTCCTTCTTTTCTTCTTCTTCTTCTTCTTCTTCTTCTTCTTCTTCTTTTGTTGGATATTGTTGATGAGATTGTTGGATATTGCTAATGCATTTAATATGTTTAATCACTATATTATCTTGGTGTTCGAATTGGCATTCATACTATTGTCATTCATTTTTTGTCACTGATGTCAATATATGTTTCTACAAGGAAAATAGATTGGTTATTATAGTGTACAAGTATTGTACGGATGTTTCAGAATGTGCAAAGTCAGATGTATGTACAGGAAGGTGTTGTGATCTTATATCTAAGATAACATGATGTAATGTTATGTATTGGATGAGTTACAAATGTTCTGGTGAAGATTGATTACTCGACTATGATGTGAAAGTTGACAGAGTAAGTCTTCATGTTTTGAGTATATCTTAAAGGCAATGAAGATTCAGTGTATGCAAGCTTAAGGGATGACAGTTAGCATACAAAAGAATGTTCGTTGGTCTTCACAAGTCACAGAAAGCAGGATGATGTCAGTTGTGGCATGTGTTCTGGAGTAGAACTATTTGGAAGTTGACTTGAGAGATGTAGCATGTATTATGAATGGGGAACATGGATTACGGATGTCGGTCCTTAATTGATGAAATATTATTGTTTCATACTTGTTTTAGATACCATGTCTATATTAGCAAGGAATTATATAATTGTTTGTATATTAGGAAAGCCTAATTGACCGACCTGATCATGAAAAATTTAATAGGGTATATATGTAAGATCTTTTCTTTGAAAAGAGGAATGTGAAATGGATGTGATGTGAAAGAGGATTTTGGAAGCTACGAGATTGTGTCTGTTGGATGTAGAGCATAGGATAACTTATGTACTTCATTGGAACTGATGAAGAAAAGGTAGTTTCTATTGGATAGTTCAAAGATTGTGTATTTCCTACATACACTTGTGTTGTGAACAATGAGTTTTGAAGGTGGTCATAACCTTCTTTGGGAAGTGTGCCTAGGCAATGAGCCTACCTCTTTTCTTTGACTCATAATAGGGTATGTCCTCTAACAAGGACTATATACTATAATGTTTTAATTATCTCCTAACAGGGGTAGATCTTCTAACAAGGATACTATACTCTTAGTGTACACACTAAGATGTGCACTTCTCTAAGCCTTTGCTTCCAAGAGAATCCATGAATGGGATTCCTTGAAAATTGACCTAGAGCTCCCTAAGCATGGAGTGCAAGGATATTAAGTGCTCTCAGCTAGAGCTATTAAGCCTATGACCTTGCTAGTAAACCATGCAATGGGAGATTCAATGAAGACAAGGGAAAGAATGCCAATGTCCTCAAGAACCAAGAATGAGAATGAAAATGAAACTATACTAGAAATGAGAATGCAAGCTAAATTATGAAAGGAAAGATGCAAGAGTTACAAATACAAACTACTTAATCTATGTGAGCTAATCTAGAGCATGAAAATGAAATCTAAACTAGGAAAACATAAATATGAAACTAAGCTAAGAATGCAAGAGTATGAAGCTATGATGTAAGGAATGAAGGCTAGATGCAATAATGTCTTCAAAAGCTCCAAAGTCTCCAAGAAATCCTATAGCATAAAGTTAGTATTCAAAAGATTCATTCTAAAATGAGAAGAGAGCTCTCCTTTTATAAGAAATGAGAAAGAATGGACCATGGAGATTAAGAGGCAAAAGATTTAATCAATGGTGGAGCTTGAAAGAGGAGCAATCCATGTACACAAATATCCTCCAATGGGAAAATAAGATTTGCCTTTTGTGTCCATATGAGACAAAAAGTGTCTTTTCTCCTTTTTATAAAATAGGAATAATGCTTTATTTGTGCAACTTAGGATAAGAGGAAAAGTGGGGGCTTTTTATTTAATAAAAGAGGAGGAAATTCCTTTTAAATAAATAAAAACTTAGGATAAGATGGTTAGCCCATAGAATAAAATCAAATAAATGATAGAACTAGGATTTGATCAAGAATAAGCAACTGATGATTTTAGCAAATAATGCTAGAAAGGGGCTAATAGTCTCGATGACCATTTTTAGATGATTACTGTTGCCCAAAAATTTCATACCTTTTCATTTTGGTAAGAGGTTAATTTAATCCCTGGTCTGCATTTTACCCTACCAATCACCTCAAAAAGTTTCATGGCTTCATATCCTACCCTCTGGTCTCTGTAAACCTCTAAACCCTTTGGTCAGGTCAAAAAATTCATAAATATAGCCATTGTAGGCATAAAACCCTACAAACCCTAGGCCAATTTCTATTTCATTGTTACTTTATCGGCCACTTAAGTTCTTAATTCTCCATGTGCATTTTTCATTCATTGGCTGGTCGGTAGTTCTCCAAGTCAGTCGGCGATTACCTTTTCCTTCTAGCAATTTAGCGAATGCCTTGTTCGCATAATACCCCAGTGTTTCATGGTTAAGTCCTCAACGGTTAGCTATTCAATGGGTGGTCTATTCTTCCTTTAGTCACATAGTCACTTAAATGTTTGCCGGTCTTGGCTTGTGGGGTCCCAGTTTAGCAAGATCAATGATCGTCGTAAGTTCACGAAGGGTCTGTCAGAGACTTGCGATCTTTCGACAACCATCGATCTTCCCTTTTTCTTAGTGCTTCATACCTTGTGTGGATCCATTACCATGTTGTCCTATGTGGAGGCTTCTTATTGGTTGATGAAGTGATGACTAGAACTTGTTAGTGGGACCGTGTCAAAAGTCTGCAAGGATGTTAGTAGGATGAAGATCAATGGCTGACGTATCTTCGCATAGCCCTTTTCTGACACATGCGATCTTACGCTTGCTGTTCAATTTGCCAAGGTGTTCAAGTTCTATCAAGTGGGTCTGTGCTAGGTAAGGGTGACATGCTAGTTTGTGATTGGCCGCGATATAAAGACTTGTCAGGTGGGTCCAGTGCTACGTATTGCTAATGTACTTTCATGTCATTGGTTGCTGAGCGCTGACAATGGATTTATAGTTGGACCTGATGTGTCAGAGTGGGGTTGCAGTTAAAAGGTGATCAACGGCTAGCACATGATCTGAAGGAATATTCTTGAGGCATGAGATCATGCACCCATTGTTGGATGTGAATCTGAAGTCTCAGTGGGTCTGATGTCAGAGAGGTGCTGAGGTGATTGTTGATGAAGTGGTCGGAGCAAATGGAAAGATGACATGTGGAAAAATGGGCCCAGGGTTTAAAGACATTTTGTGACTTGGCGAATAAAAGATTTCTCTTGTTCACTTAATGAAACTAGGGTTAGTAAAAAGACTCAGCTATTTGGTGACTACAGTGTTCACTGAATCACTTGAATAGACTGAGGTTAAGAGAGGGATTTCACGAATGAATAAAGGTCTTCAGTCATGCAGTCGTTGAATTACTTAAAAGAGGAAAAGCTCGAGGTGGGTCCAAACATGCTGATGTGCTGATGTGCTAGATTTTCATTGGTTGCAGCGTGCCGATGAGGATTTTTGACTTTTCAAGGAGGTTCACGGCTATTGTAAAGTTGATCTGAGTTGTCCATCTACTGGGAAATAAAGGATATTGATGAACATGTTTTAAAATGATCGGTTAGCCATTATAATTTAAATTCAAATATCTCTGTAGAGGGTTTTCTGCTAGTGATTGATTCAAATAGGCTGCGAGTGGTGGGGTAGCTTAAAAAATTTATGTTTTCAGGATGTTTGCAATTGAAGAAGATAAGGAAGAGGTCTAGGTGGCTATCATGGGTCGATTCTTGTCCCTATGAGGTACCTTTTTAGCATTCATGGTGAGACTTTGTGCAGGAAAGTTAATGATCCAGGTTGCTTATCTGCAAGCAATGTAGTACAGGGATGGGCATGTAAAAAAATAAAATGATTGGCCATGATGTTGTAGATATACATTTATAATCAAACTTTTTTTGAGTTAGGGTTGGTTATTTTCCTAGTAAAATCCATGTAACCCTAGTTAGGTTTTGCTCCTGCTTGCTTAGAGGAGATGTATATAATGTTTTTTGGAGCTTTTGAAGCTCAGAGTTTACTTTTTGTAAAAAGGGAGGTTTCCTTTCTCAGGAGTTATCTAAGGTATCCTTTTTGCCCTCTAGCTTCTACAACCTATAATCTTTCATTGATGCTTAGATATTGCAAAGGTATTTTTTGGCATCCTTTATGTCCTTGCACTTTCTTGTCTAAGTTTTCTCTTATTGAATGGGATATATTAGCCTTGTTAGAGAAGTCTCAGAGTTCCAGAGCCCTTTTTCCTTTCAGCTTACATGTGCACTATTGTGTATGATTTGATTTGAGTGAGTTTGTGGGTATATTTCAGCCCCTTGTCATTCTGTCTCATTCCTATGCCCTTTTGCTGAAAAGAATGTCTGCTTACAGGTCATAGTTTGTGTCTCTTGTCTAGACCCCTCTGTGAAATACTTATGCAAGCCTATTTAGGAAGATTGTGTTCTACTAGATCTGAGGCCCCTTCATGCTGATCTGGCTAGTGTATTGCATTCTTTTCATTTCAGTGTATCACCTAGTAGGTAGTTTTCTTTCAAGTCATTTCCCTATCAACATTCCTTCTAACCCTTTCCCCTCAGAGTTTACTTTCCTATCAAGAAGCAAATTAAGGTGATTATCCAAGAGGAACCAGCCTAGAACCTAGAGGTCTCATCTCAGTTAGCATAGGTCCCACAATTTGGAGATGATTCCCATGTTATACTAGGTTATCAAGACTACGAGAGCTTGAAACAAGGGTGAAAACTTAGTGTATAACAATTCTGGCATGCTCGGTGGGACCAAGAGGTCATAGTTTTCATAGTTCTTGCTAGTTCTGATATGCTTCCAGCAGGTTGTAGACCTTTGAGAGGTCATTTCTTTGCATATATGGTGACTCTGAGTTCACATCCACTGGTTGTAAGTAGATTCAGTACCTAAGATGGATTACCATCCTTCTTTTCATGAAGATGTCCCTTCATTTCATGAAGGCCAGCTTTATCAGAGCACTTGTACTTCTGATTTCATGTAGGACTATCCAGTTGCAGCAGTGGAGCAACACCTCATGCTTTCCCCCCACCCACCCAACTTCCAGTATCATGGCAGCATCAATACACATATCAAAAACCTCAAGAAGAGATGCTTTCCTTGAAAGAGCATGCTTATTGTGCCCAGATCCAACAACAAAAAGCTTTGGCTCAATAGGATCGAGGTTATAGGAGGTATCTGGCAGAGCAATACAAGAGGAATGAGGCTAGGCTCACTAAAGGGTTGGAAGCAAAAAAGAAGTTTTATCAAGAGGTGTTGGAAACATAGAAAAGGAATATGCAAACACAAGCAAAGGAGTAGTTTGATGCTAGATGGAAGCAGTGTGAAGAAATCATTGCGAGATAGCAAAAAAGTCAAGCAACCCTTGCAAGTAATCTAGCAATGTTGAACAAAGTTTACAAAGAAAATTTGATTAAGGTTAGTGCTGCTATAGATGAAAAAGAGGAGGATTTTCAAAGAACATTAGTAGCTCAGAGGGATGCCTATGAAGAATTGGAAGTTCATAAGAATAATTGTGAAAAGGTGGTTCAAGACCAAAGGATTTTGATAGAGGCCATGTTTGATAGAGGCAATGAATTTCAGATTGAGAAAGAAAAGGAGAAGAGAGCTCATGAGGAGTTTCATGAGAGAGAGCTACAGGATCTCAAGCAAAATATAGGATTCCTAGCTTCTATAGCTAAAACATATAAGAGAGGCTATCAGATGCAGATTGAGAAATGTTTTCAACTCGAAGAAGAAAAGGAGATCATTGAGCAAAAGATTGCTGATCTCAAGGAGATTCTCTCTAAACAAGTCAAGATAAATGAGTTTTCAGCAAATCATGATAATTGTGCTGACAATAGTATGCTTCTCCTACAAGAGAATCTAGAAGAAGAAGAAGAAGATCAATTTTGGGATGAGATGGAATACTTTTGCTTGCTTCTTGATGACAAGTCCACACTTCCAGAGAACACCTACAAGCTACAAGAGATAATTATTTCTAGTCGGCATAAGGAGGAGATCAATTAGACTGAAATAATCTCTCAGGAGCCTGAGTCTATCAAGGAGAGCTCTAGGTCCAACATCTCTCATGGCTACCCTATCAGGCATTTGGATAGGATGGAGGTTATCAAAGGAGTACAAATTATACCAGCATCCCAATATGATATTCCACCAGAAGCTGAGGCTAAGAATGAACCAAATCAGCTTGTTGTCCCCATTGACCAAGTAAGGTCTTATTGCTGCTTGTTGTTTCTCCTCAGAATGATAGTGCCTACAATCCACTTGACCAAGTGAGTAAAATCCATATCAGTCAAATCCTTGTCAAGTAGGTGATTCTGCATATCTCCTATATTTATCTTTTAATAGCTTTCCAGAGACATGTGGATTATTGTAATCTGAGAAGGATGGGAAATTATTTTTCACAAATAGTAAATGGTTTTGTTTGACTAGTGTCAAGTACTGGCTAGTTTAGGTTAGGTTAGTTTCCTTGTTTTCTATTTCTTGGTTAGTTTCCCTGTTTTCCAATAAGTGCTCGAGCATAGTTTTGTTCTAGGTTTCTTTGGCAAGAGTTTTTTGTGTTCCAGATGACCCCATGCCCAATGGATATGTCAAGGTCACTGATCCAATGTCTAGCAGGCTGACATCCATTAGAAATCACCAAAATGTTGCCCAAAAATTTCATATATTTTCATTTTGGTCATAGGTTAATTTAATCCCTGGTCTGCATTTTACCCTGCCAATCACCTCAAAAAGTTTCATGGCTTCATATCCTACCCTCTGGTCTCTGTAAACCTCTAAACCCTTTGGTCAGGTCAAAAAATTCATAAATATAGCCATTGTAGGCATAAAACCCTGCAAACCCTAGGCCAGTTTCTATTTCATTGTTACTTTATCAACCACTTAAGTTCTTAATTCTCCTTGTGTGCTTTTCATTCATTGGCTGGTCGCTAGTTCTCCAAGTCAGTTGGTGGTTACCTTTTCCTTCTGGTGATTCAGCGAATGCCTTGTTTGCATAATACCCCAGTGTTTCATGGTTAAGTCCTCAATGGTTAGCGATTCAGTGGGCGGTCTATTCTTCCTTTAGTCACGTAGTCACTTAAATGTTTGGTGGTCTTGGCTTGTGGGGTCCTAGTTTAGCAAGATCGACGGTCATCATAAGTTCATGAAGGGTCTGTCAGAGGCTTGCGATCTTGTGACAACCGTCGATCTTCCCTTTTGCTCAACACTTCATACCTTGTGTGGGTCCATTGCCACGTTGTCCTATGTGGAGGCTTCTTATTGGCTGGTGAAGTGATGATTGGAACTTGTTAGTGGGACCGTGTCAGATGTCTACAAGGATGTCAGTAGGACGAAGATGAATGACTAGTGTATCTTTGCATAGCCCTTTTTTGACACATGCGATCTTACACCCACCATTCGGTCTGCCAAGGTGTTTAGGTTTTGTCAAGTGGGTCTGTGCTAGGATAGGGTGACATGTTAGTTTGTGATTGGCCGTGATATAAAGACTTGTCAGGTGGGTCCAGTGCTACATATTGCTGATGTGCTCACATGTGATTGGTTGCCAAGTGCTGATGATGGATTTACAGTTGGACCTGATGTGTTAGAGTGGGGTCCCAGTTAAAAGGTGATCAATGGATAGTGCATGATCTGAAGGAATATTCCTGAGGCATGAAATCATGCACCTGCCATTGGATGTGAATCTGAAGTCTCAGTGAATCTGATGTCAGAGAGGTTCCAAGGTGTTTGCTGATGAAGTGGCTGGAGTGAATGGAAAGATGACATGTGGAAAAATGGGCCCAAGGTTGAAAGACATTCCGCAACTTGGCAAATAAAAGATTTCTCTTGTTCGCTTAATGAAACCAGGGTTAGTAAAAAGACTCAGCTATTCAACAACTATAGTGTTCACTAAATCACTTGACCAGACTGAGGTTAAGAGAGGGATTTCATGAATGAATTAAGGTCTTCAGTCGCTAAATGACTTAAGAGAGGAAAAGCTTGAGGTGGGTCCAAACATGCTGATGTGCTAGATTTTCATTGGCTGTAGCATGCCAATGAGGGTTTTTTACTTTTCAAGGAGGTTCATGGCTATTGTAAAGCTGATCTGAGCCATCCATCTACCGGGAAATAAAGGATATCGATGGACACATTTTAAAATGACTGTTTAGCCATTATAATTTAAATTCAAATATCTCTACAGAGGGTTTTTTGCCAGTGATTGATTCAAACAGGTTGCGAGTGGCAGGGTAGCTCAAAAAATTTATGATTTTAGGATGTTTGCAGATGAAGAAGATAAGGAAGATTTTTGGGTGGCCATCATGGGTCAATTCTTGTCCCTGTGAGGTACCTTTTCAGCATTAATGGCAAGACTTTGTGCAAGAAAGTTAATGATCCAGGTTGCTTGTCTGTAGGCAATGTAGTACAGGGATGGGCACATAAACAAAATATCTGATTGGCCATGATGTTGCAAAGATACATTTATGATCAGACTTGTTTTGAGTTAGGGTTGGTTATTTTCCTAGTAAAATCCATGTAACCCTAGCTAGGTTTTTCTCTTGCTTGCTTAGAGGAGATGTATATAATGGTTTTTGGGGATTTTGAAGCTCAGAGTTTACTTTTTGTAAAAAGGGAGGTTTCCTTTCTCAGGAGTTATCTAAGGCATCCTTTCTGCCCTCCAGCTTCTACAACCTGTAATCTTTTATTGATGCTTAGATATTGCAAAGGTATTTTGTGGCATCCTTTATGTCCTTGTGCTTTCTTGTCTAAGTTTTCTCTTATTGAATGGGATATATTAGCCTTGTTAGAGAAGTCTCAGAGTTCCAGAGCCCTTTTTCCTTTTAGCTTACATGTTCACTATTGTGTATGATTTGATTTGAGTGAGTTTGTGGGTATATTTCAGCCCCTTGTCATTTCATCTCATTCCTGTGCCCTTTTGCTGAAAAGAACATCTGCTTGCAGGTCACAGTTTGTGTCTCTTGTCTAGACCCCTTTGTGAAATAATTATGCAAGCCTATTTAGGAAGATTGTGTTCTTCTAGATCTGAGGCCCCTTCATGCTGATCTGGCTAGTGTATTGTGTTCTTTTCATTTTGGTGTATCACCTAGTAGGTAGTTTGCTTTCAAATTATTTTCCTTTCAGCATTCCTTCTAACCCTTTCCCCTTAGAGTTTACTTTCCTATCAAGAAGCAAATTAAGGTGATTATCCAAGAGGAACTAGCCTAGAACCTAGAGATCTCATCTCAGTTAGCATAGGTCCCACAACTTGGAGATGATTCCCATGTTATACTAGGTTATCAAGACTATGAGAGCTTGAAACAAGGGTGCAAACTTAGTGTATAACAATTACATTTTCCCCTCTTAGACTAATGTGTGATCGATTTGGGAACACATTACATCAAAGAATAGATCAGCTAAGAAGGAAATAGATAGAGATTTGAATCCAAAGAATGAAGTGCATAGAGAGAGAAAATCCTGCATGGTCAGCCTGGTAGTGATAGTACTAAACACTTAGGAAAGAGATGGATAGTATCATAACTCGAGACGAGAACTAACATGTCAAGTGCAAAGATAGATCGATCAGAGAAAATGGAATGGTCAAGCATATGCTTTGGATAATAGCCAATAGGATATGATGTGTCTACCCCCTCAGGATCAAAAGAGAAATCAGGTAGAGGATGGCAAAAGCAAGAGCAACATGATCAAATCACTAGAAATCATAATCGAAGATGAAAGATGATAGGATAACCATCAAGCAGTGAAGATATGCCCCAGTCAAGACCTCAAAGAGAGATGAATGAAATGACTGAAAGACTATAAGGGTGAGAGAGATGGAGATGAAGAAATGAAGATGCCCCAATGAAGATCAAAGGATCAGGCCTCAAATGGTTAGCCAACTACTCAGAAGAGGGTGAAATGCAATTTTGATGATCAAGGTGAACTTGGATTTCAGTTTCGATCTTGAAATGAAGAGAAAATGATGTGATATGAAAGACAAGAAGTGAAAGACATGATCAGGAAGAAGTGAAAGGTGAGCGTAGTTGACCGACAGGTCCATGAAAGATGAAAGGAGAGCTCTCTCCATATGCAAGATGCAAAACTTACTAACATGAACCTAAAAATGCAAGGTATTATGAAAAGTGGTTTACTTGCAAGGTCACAAAAGCTATTAGACTCTAATATTAATCATCGATGGTTATTGGTAGCATCGCGAGATCATACAATACACACTACTATAACTATGTGGATTTGAATATGATCTATATTAGATAGGAATGTGGAAATCCCACCAAGGCACCAAAAACATATAAGTCAAGATGACTAGTGCAGTGAGATTACCTAAGTTTGATATAGCAAGATTATGCTCACATCGAGACACAAGAAAGTCAAGATGACTATAAGCATGCACTTGCAGACACAGTCAAGGACAATACCTTGTAAGTCCTATTGTCAAGTAGAACTAGCATAAATGCTAATGAAAATTAAGGCCAACAAAATATATCCACAAGCAGAGAAAGAAATAAAACATGTCCTCATGCCCCCAGTCTTCTAGCTATGCATCATCAAAAACCATTAGGGAGAGGACACTCCATAAAGAAATCCTCATAGACAACACACAAAGAAATAAAACAAATTTCAGCTTGTCAAGTGTTTAAGTGCGTGTGTGTAGGTCATAGATTCAAACTTTGATTATCACATCTGCTAGTGAGAAATATTGCATCATTCGAGACTACAGATACGATATCTGATAAATGTTGAGAAACACTCGACGCTAGGAAAGTGTTGAAAAAAACAATTGGGGTGGTGTTGAAAAACACCATTGGAACCAAGAGGCCCAAGAAAATCGAACTCACAAAGAGACCCAAGATAAGCTAGAACAATGTATGCCCCCTAGACTAAGACAAGAGTCAATTCCAAGCTAGGAGAGGCAAAGCAGAAAGTGGAGTGGAGGAGTGCCATGCAAGACTGATAGATATAGGTGCAAGGGTCTCAAGCAATGCCTGTTTCCAGGTTTTCACGACTTGATAGATTTTTTCAGGACTTTTTTCAAATTTTTTGTGTATTTTTGCTACCAAGGCACCTATTTCCAAGTTTTCACCAAGGCAACTTTTTCTAATTTTTCTAATTTTTTTATTTTTTTGATGAGACATCAAAGCGCCTATTGCTAGGTTTTCACTAGGATGCTCATTTTTTTAGTACTTTTTATGCTTTTTAGGATTTTTCAGCATCATATATGAAATTTTTTGAGATTTTTTTAGGATCAAATAAGAATATGTACAAAGGATGCCCCCAAATAGAATGGGCATCAAACTCACAAGCAAGATCACATCGTGTAGTCCCAATGTCTAGCAAGGTGGAGGAAAAGAAGGATTAGCAAGCTGGTGGAAGAGACGGAAGACAAGAGAATGAAGGAGAATAAAGGAAATAAATCATCAAAGGAAAACTCCTCAAGAGTACCCAAGCTAGGGAAAAATTATCATGTAAAGCACATTTGGACAAGTAATGAAAGGCCAACATAGGATAAGTCACAAAAGCGTAATGCAAAAAAAGGAAAGGATGTAGTCCAAAGGAGTAGACATGTCAAGAGGCTTCATGGCATCGTGTTTTACTTTTTTTTATTAGATTAAGACCAAAGGGGAAAAGGATAGTGAAAGACTAGAATAAATGGAGGAAAATAAATATGAAGGCTAAACATGAAAGGAATGAAAGCAAGATCATCATAAGATAGCTCACAAGATAGCCAAATGTTCATGTATAGGTCAACATTGTCAAGATCAAAGAGAGAAGATAGAATGGATGAAATATGTATAAGAACTATGCATGATGCCTGATTGCCAGGTCTTCATCATGGTACTTATCCAAGGCACCACAAGAGAGTGGTTTTCACCATAGGATGAATTTATTTCTCTTTACTTTTTCTACCAAGGCGCCTGTTTCCAGGTTTCCACCAAGGCACATTTTCAATTTTTTTTATTTTTTTGAATTTTTTCTATTTTGGAAGAAGGCAAGCTTTTTAGATAATGCTCCTTGAAAGGATAAATCATGATATGCAAAGGATTCAAAATTATATGCTCAAAGACGCTGATAAGGAAAGAAAGATGGAAGAGAATAAATGGAGGATAAGATTTTATGTAAAGTGAGTGAGGTTGGACGATAGGAGGAATAGGCAAATGAGGAAAAAGGATAGAAGGTAGAAGGATAATGAATGGAAAGATTGTGAAAGGGTAGATGGAAAGGAAGGCAAGATCAACATCAACACAAACCTTGAAGGGTGGCAAGAGGATGGAGGAAATGTGAATGAAGGAATACAAGAAGGAATATGGTGAATGTTTAGCAGAGGTTGCGGTTCAAGCACATGGAATGGAAGAATGTTTTTGGAAAAAGATGAGGTGGAAGCCTTTGGAAGCTTGAATGTCAACTTCACTTTTTGTTCAATATTAGACTCTTTCAAGAGAGACTTTGGAATCCATATAGCCATAGGCTTTTCATTTCTTTTTGATGATTTAGAGAGAATATCTTCAATGATAAATTTTGGAACCCATACTTGTGTAGTTTTCTTCTTAGATATCTCTTTTGACTTTATGCCTCCATGTCGATTAGAGGAGACATTGTGATCTTCATTTTTTGATGGATTCTTGTATTTCTTTTTTTTCTTGTTTTGAACATTCAAGTTACTTCCAAAAGACTTGGGACTTGTGGAAGAAGGAGGATATGACTGGTTTAGATGGGTGAGTGGATGAAAAGGATTCAAGGGTATGCATCTATGTTGATCTTGAGGAAAGATAGGAGATGGAGGGATGTAAGGACCCAAGATGGATGAAAAATTAGGAGAGTTAGGAGGGGAAAGTGAAGGGACATAAGGGCCCAAGATGGAAGGAAGACATAAAGCCCTTAGTATTGGTGGAGGAGGTCCAAGGATGGACGTGGAAGATACAAAAGGATAATCAATAAGTTCATCAACATCTATATAAAAACCAAGGATATCAGCATCTTCAGAGTGAGCATTAGGATTTGCAATAGGATCATGAACATCTTGAATAGGAGCAACTTCTTTGATAGAATTGTTCAAAACTTGCAAAGACCTAGGAAGAGTAGAAAGCGGAAGTGAACATGGAATGGTAGAACAAGAAGATGAAAGATTTTGATATTGACAAGGATCTTTGGATAGCATAAGCATATGATTTTTCTCTTGATTTTCAATAGGCTTAACATTGGAAGTAACAAAACTATTTTTAATAACCTTAATGGAAGTATCATCTTTGGAAAGCGCAAGTGTAGTAAGGTTATTTTGATTGTCAATAAGATCAACGGTGTAAGTAGTAGCTTGATCTTGCTTAGGAGAAGACTTAAGACATGGTGGAATGAATGCGGAAGGGTATAGAGGATCACAAGAACCTTGAAGTGGATAAGAGACATCGTGAAAAGGATTGGATGAAATGGAGGGTTCTTGATCTTGATCTTTCTTTATGTTATTTTCTTTATCATTTTTAGAGTCCTCTTGACATGGAGCCACTTCTAAGGACAAGGAAGCATGTTGGAATTGCATGGAAGACTTTGGAAAAGATGGTGAAGGACTAGCTGAAGTAGGCATTATAGCACATAAAGGCTTAAGCACTTTAGGTTTAGCATTATTAGCTTGAGTTTCCTTAAGAGGTAACCCTTGAGGATAACTATAGGGAATCGCATGAAAAGTATTAGGATCTTTGCTACATGAAGGATTTGTGATAGATTTGGAAGACTCGGAAGCTTTAGGAAATGTATGGGTATTGGAGGAAGTAGGGGATGGAAGGGAACCATCACAAGACAAAGGTCCATCATTAACATAATCTTTCTTGAGAGTGCAATCTTTATCTTCAGTCTAAGAGTTCTTAGAGGAAGGATTCTTATAATATTGACATTTTATATTAGTGCGGTACATTTTATATTCCTCAACAGAAGTGGATGGATCATAATCAAGGTATTGTTCATAGAACTCATCAAAGTATTTTTCAAAATCAGAGTCATATGGATCACCATCACGATCTACCCAATAGGATGACCCTTTAGCAAGCACAAGCACACGACGAGGAGGACTCTTAGGAATAGAGGTGTCATAAAAAATGGGCATGTCACTCTTCATAGAAGAGGTATCATAAGGACTACCATATTGCTCATAGTGAGGAGTAAGACTCTTGGGAGAAGTAGAGGAGGAATGAGATTGTGAAGAAGAGGAAAATGAAGACCTAGTGCAGGACGTAGACTTGGATAATGAGAAATGTGAATAATGTCTAGAAGAGTCATGATAAGACTTGGAAGATGAAGAAGAATGAGAAGACTTAGAAGATGAAGAATATTTGGAAGAAGGAGGTCATGATATGATCATGTCTATGATCCTAGAAAAGGCATCTAATTCAATCATCTTTTCTTTTATTTTTGCTTTAAGTTTGTTACCCATGAGATATCCAGAAGGACTATTAGAGGAATAAAATTCTTTGAATTGAGCAATGAGTTCAAGATCATCCATTCTCAAGAGAGGTTCCATAACAAGGTAGTTGAAATTCATGGTTCTAGAAGAGGAGGAATCAAGCATGGAAGTGAAAGAATTGATGAATAGAAGAAGGTAGACTAGAAAATAAGAGGAAAAGCATAAAAAAGACATGAAGAGTTTAGAAAGAAGAGGAATAAGACATGAAGGAAGAAGAGAAATGATGAAAATGGGAGACTAGGAAGACATGGGAGATGTGGAAGAAAGAAGACCAAGAGTCATTTTATGCAACTTGATACCATTTGAGTTCATTTGGATATTGAGCAAAATGTCATAGTACCTAAGACCAAGGAAGTTTGGAAGTGACACAAATCAACTTTGGATTGCAAGTAGTAGTGAGACAACAAAAGGACTCTGTGCGATAGTTTCCAGGCTAAAAAAGTGATATAATTTCTCCAGGCAATATTTTGTATAAGGTAGTGTGACAGTTTATAGGTAGCTGGCGTGACAGAATGTATAATAGGCAAGCAGTGTGACTCTTGACCACTGAATGTGAAAAACTTAGTTTTAAAAGTAATTTGGTCAATGTTGTAAGTTGCAAGGTATAATTTCTTGGTTTCAAGCATAGTAATATTAGGAAATAGACAATTTTGCAAATAGTAGGTGATCAAACATGTCATAGAACACTTGCACAAGGGCAAAAGCAACCTTGCCAAGATAAGCAATTGTGATATCAAAATAGAAAATCCGATGAGCACTACTGTGATGTTTGATGTTCAAGAGCATTTACACAGGTAGATCACAATGAGAACACTTCAAGAACTTACTAGCCTAGAAGTACAAAGGCTCAATACTTAGCACCTTGGCCCACACTTGATGTTCAATCACCTCACACAAAGTGGTTGCCCACAATAGATGTTGGCTTTGTCATGGAGGTGTCAATGACACAACCAAAAGAAAACAGATGGTGAGTAATCTTGGGGTGATTTGGGTTATTCCACTTAGATCAATCCTTGCACCAAGAAGCTAAGTGGAAAAATAGGGTGGCCTCTACCTATGGTTCTTAGTAAGGGCTTCCATTCATAATACTCCCCTTGCTCCCCGAAGGGACTCCTTACCTTGCAGAAAATAACAAACCTTGTGGCCACAAGAGTACTTTAAGCATTCTTGCTCAACATTTTCCTCATGATCACAATCCCACAAGTAGTCACATTAAGTGAAGACAAGTACTACGTCTACTAGGGTTTTGTGTCCTTGATAGCCTTGAGTTTATAGTCAGTCGGAATAGCTGGCAAAAAGCTTGTCCCCACTTGGGTCATTCCTCTTGATTGCTCAAGAGAAGGCCCGCTAAAGGATTCTAATCTACACAATGAATGGATCAACTTGTGAGGTTCAAGGTTTTTGTTTCACCACAAGGGTGAAGAGCATACTCCCCTATCTCAAAGTTTCTCCCAAACACACCAAGAAAAGGTTCAATTACCCTCTTGCTTTCAAAATTTAAAAGTGAGTCAAGATTTCTAGTTCACCACAAGGGTGAAGAGCATACTCTCCTACCACCAAAAGATTCCTACAAAAATATCTTAAGTGCCTAGTAAATGAAACAACTAGTATATGCCACACTCAAAAGAAAGCAATTAAACAAGCAATGATTGGTTTTTATGCGGTGGGCAGCCCTACAAAAACCGTTAGTACCCCTTGTGCATTTGGAGCTTTGACATGCATTCTTTTTAATCAAATAAGAAAGCAATGAGAGCACCTACAAGCACAACTTGTTAGACCCACAATGAGTTAGCACATAAAAACCCATAATAATTTGCAAATAAGCCTCTGTTTTACAACAGCAAATTAGAAATCCAAAAGTAGGAAAACTGAAAACAACAAGCAAACTAGCAAATCTGGAAATAATTTAATAATTTGATAGCAAAATTAAACAAAAAATACCAGTCGGCATTTAACAGCTGATATGCGTCATTTAAAAGTTGGCAGGCATGATCAAAATACTCATAAGCGTAATCAAATTGTTCATAGATGTGATCAAAATGTGCATAGGCGTGATCAAAATGTTCATAGGTGTGAACAAAATGTGCATAGGCATGATCAAAATCTACATAGGCATGATCAAAATGTGCATAGGCGTGACCAAAATGTGTATAGGCATGATCAAAATGTGCATAGGCATGAACATAATGTGCATAGGTGTGAACAAAATGTGCATAGGTGTGAACAAAATGTGCATAGGTGTGAATAGAATGTGCATAGGCTTGAACAAAATGTGCATAGGCATCATTAGATTTCTCGTAAGCGGTGTTTCTCCTATTTGCACAAAATTGATGAAAAAGTGACGATGAAAATATACAAAACTTGATCAAAATGAAGAGAATGAGGCTCAAAGCCCCATGGTGGGTGCCAAAAATGTACACACTAAGATGTGCACTTCTCTAACCCTTTTCTTCCAAGGGAATCCATGAATGGGAATCCTTGAAAATTGACCTAGAGCTCCCTAGGCATGGAGTGCAAGGATATTAAGTGTGCTCTTAGCTAGAGCTATTAAGCCTATGACCTTGCTAGTAAACCATGCAATGGGAGATTCAATGAAGAAAAGGGAAAGAATGCCAATGTCCTCAAGAACCAAGAATGAGAATGAAAATGAAACTATACTAGAAATGAGAATGCAAGCTAAATTATGAAAGGAAAGATGCAAGTGTTACAAATCCAAACTACTTAATCTATGTGAGCTAATCTAGAGCATGAAAATGAAATCTAAACTAGGAAAACATAAATATGAAACTAAGCTACGAATGCAAGAGTATGAAGCTATGATGCAAGGAATGAAGGCTAGATGCAAGAATGTCTTCAAAAGCTCCAAAGTCTCCAAGCAATCCTGCAGCATAAAGTTAGTATTCAAAAGATTCATTCTAAAATGAGAAGAGAGCTCTCCTTTTATAAGAAATGAGAAAGAATGGACCATGGAGATTAAGAGGCAAAATATTTAATCAACGATGGAGCTTGAAAGAGGAGCAATCCATGTGCACAAATATCCTCCAATGGGAAAATAAGAGTTGACTTTTGTGTCCATATGAGACAAAAAGTGTCTTTTCTCCTTTTTATAAAATAGGAATAATGCTTTATTTGTGCAACTTAGGATAAGAGGAAAAGTGGGGACTTTTTATTTAATAAAAGAGGAGGAAATTCCTTTTAAATAAGTAAAGACTTAGGATAAGATGGTTAGCCCATAGAATAAAATCAAATAAATGATAGAACTAGGATTTGATCAAGAATAAGCAACTGATGATTTTAGCAAATAATGCTAGAAAGGGGCTAATAGTCTAGATGACCATTTTTAGATGATTACACTCAGTAAATCATTAGTGGGTGTTAATTCCTACTAGGGTTTTACCTTTAATAGGGTTTCATCAACAACAAATATTGTTTTATTGTGTCGGCATTCATTGTGTTCATTTGACTTGGAATTATTGCTACTTAAAGTTTAAAATTAAATATTTTGTCATATAACTGATTCATCCCCCTCTATTAGTTATATTGGTGGACTGTTATTCCTAAAAATTGGTTTCAGAGCTTCTATTCCTTAGAGAGAAAGCTTAACAGCTTGAGGTGATCTTGGAGATGGCATTCTATAGGAAGGATAGTCTAAAATTTGATCCTGAAAACTTTGATAGTTGGAAGAACAAGATGCAAACTCATTTGCTATGTTTGGGCATTGACTATTGGATGATTACAAAGAATGAAGTTACCATGAAGGCTGAAGATGAATTGGATAAGGCTTCTGACGATGAAAATAAGATATTTTCATATAACATGGTCGCAAGGGAAGCACTGATCAACTGACTCTCTTAAGGAGAATTTACTGAAGTGAAAGATTTGGATTCAACACACAAGATTTGGATAAGATTAGAAGCACTATATGAAGGAGATAATTTTACCAAGCAAGAGAAGTTACAGAACTAGAAAACAAGAATGGAGAAGCTAGAACTGAAGGATGATGAAAGCATTAGGGCTTATGTACAAAGAGTTACAAAGGTTGTGATTGGAATCAAAAATTTCAGAGGCACTTATGAAGAAGAAGAAGTCATTGTGAAGATACTTAGATCATTGACACTAGTCAAAAAGACCAAAGCTTGGACTATAGAATAAATTATACCTCTAACTCCAAACTTTAGCAGAGAAATGTTGATTGCAAACCTAACTACCTTCGAAGCTGTAGAAATGGGAGTTTTTGTACCTAAAGTTGAGACAACATTTAAAGCATCTACACATAGAAGGATAGTGTCTACATTGCTAAGCACCAAAAATGAGAACATAAAAGATCTTGGTGAGTATGCTAATGAATGGGAACAAATTCAAGCGGAAGAAAGAAAGCTAGATGAACTTGTTGCACTGATCACTAGAAGAGAAAAGAGAGGTAAGGGTAAATTTGAAGGACAGTTACCTTTGAAATATTTTTCATGCAAAAAGATATGCCACTTTGCATCTAGATGTCCTACAAGAGTTCCTAAGAACAAGCCTAATTTTTTCAAGCCTAAAGATAAGGAATGTTATTATGCTAGTGAAGGTATTTCTGATTATGATGACTGTGATTATGAGGAGATTGGATTTATTTCTATTAAAGATGAAAAAGAAGTACATAAAGAAAAATATTTAGTATCACATGTGGATAAGAAATCTAAATGGGTCATAGATAGTGGTTTCTCACATCATATGATTGGAGATAGAAACAAGTTTGTTAAACTGAACAAATATGATGGTGGTGTTGTAAGATTTGGAGACAATGTTCCTAAGCCTATCATAGGAGTAGGATCTATTTCTTTGGATGGAAAGACTAATACTGACAATGTATTTATTGTTGATGGACTTAAGCATAACTTGTTGAGTGTTGGACAACTGATGGACAAAGATTTTCAATTACAATTAATTGATGGGAAGTGCTTTATCAAAAGTAAGACAAGAAAGTTGATTGCAACTAGTACTAAATCTAGAGGTAATGTATTTGAATTAAATACATCTAAAGCCTCTTGTTTTTTTGCAAAGGTAGATGATAGTTGGTTATGGCACAAAAGGTTTTTTCATGTAAATTTTTATAACATTGTGAAGGAAAGCTTGACTAATGCAGTAAGAGACCTACTAAAAATTGTAAAACCATCTAACACGGTGTGCAAAGAATGTGTTATGCGAAAGTAGGCTAGAAGTAGTTATAAAAGTAAATCATATACAGCCAAAGGAAAGTTGGATCTGGTACATATAGAACTATGTGGACCTACAAGGATAAGATCATACTATGGTGAAAGGTATTTTATACTTTTTGTTGATGATATTGTTTTTGGAGGTAATGATGGGATGTGTAAGAAGATTTCTAAAGAAATGGAGAATGAATTTGAGATGTCCATGATAGGTGAAATGAAATTATTTCTTGGACTACAAATAAATCAGAGTGAGAATGGCATTTTCATTTCTCAAACTAAGTATCTTAAAGAGATGTTGAAAAACTTTGGAATGGAAGATTGTAATTTTGTTGGTTCACCAATGGTGACTGGCCATAAATTAACAAATAATGATGAGACCAAGAGTGTTTTTCAGACCAATTACAAATCAATGATTGGAGGGTTACAATAATTGACTCACTCTAGATCGAATATTGCTAATGTTGAAATTGTGGCTAGATATCAGATATATCCTAAAGAGACACACATGGCTGCTGTAAAAAGGATATTTAGATATCTGAACAGAACAATGGAATATGGATTGTGGTATGACAAAAATGATGATTTTGAACTACATGCTTATACTGATGCTGATTGGGCAAGGAATATTGATAACAAAAAAAGAACAAGTGAAGGTGCATTTTTCCTTGGAAAAAGGTTGGTTTCATGGTTAAGTAAAAAGCAAGACTCTATAGATCAATCTATTGTTGAATTAGAGTATTTTGTTGTTGCTATTAACTGAACTCAAATTGTTTGGATGAAACAAATGCTGAAAGACATCGGGATAACTTTTGTTGAACCTGTAGTTATCCATTGTGATAAAACCAGTACAATGAATATGTCAAAGAACCCTGTGATGCATTCTAAAACTAAGCATATTTCTAAATAGTGGTAAAATTGAATCACCACTATTTTGAATGTGTATGTGTGTGAAATATTAGACTCACTCCTAAATCCAAATTCCCAAAGGAGACATCCAATTTGATCAACCAAAAGGTTAATGCACAATCAAATCAATCTATGGAGAATATGAAAGAGAGAGAAAAACCCAATATTTCCTTTATGGTAGAATAGAAGTGTTTAGCATTTGAAGTAATTGAAATGTAAATACTAACCTCAAATTAGGGAAAATCTAGAAAATGCCAAATTTTGATGTTTGTGTGTACTTTCTGAAAAATATGCAGCCTGTTTCAGACTGGAAATGCTGAGACAGAGAAAACCCATAAATATTTTTCCAATATGAGCTCAAGTTAACTTTGACCCTCATAAAAGGTCAAAGGTTAGATTCTTTATTTGAAGGTCGATTCTAATTTTGTTCGCAGATCTTAGAAGTTCATCGAAAAGGGTATCCAAATCCGCTCTCAGATCCAAAATCCTGCACCTATACCTACAAGAAAAATAGGTTTTGTTGTTTGTTTGAGGGGTTTGCCTTTGTCAAACCCCAGTTTGGAATTGACCTTAATATTGAAATTGAAATAATAATGCTAGAAAATAGTAGAAATGGATCTAACAATGAAGCAATGCAATTCGATAGATATGCAATTATATTTTGAATGTAAACAAGTATATTGATATGAAATCTTGAACACAACATCAAAAAATGTAAATCAAACCTCCATGATTGTATGATTAGAATCCACCTTGATAGAAGAATGAATGGATCTTGAAGATGAACAAAAGGATCTTGAAGGAAGATCACACCATCATTATGGCTAGATCTAGGGTTTGAATGATGAATCTTGAATGCTTGAACCAAATCCCTTCAATGGCTTGAATGCTTGAATCCTTGATCTTCAATGGAGAACTTGAATGAAGAAGAGAACTTGAATGCTTGAATGAATGCTTTCTTGATCACCTTGAAAGCTTGAGAGAAATTTCTTGAGGATGAGATGTTCTCCCAAAACTTGATGTCCAAAATGAGAGAGGAAGGCCTCCTTTTATAGTGAACTAAGGCACAATCCTCTAGAGGGGGCACCTTGGAGAATTAAACTTGAATTAGGTCCTAACCTTTAGAAAATATACCTAGGTTAAATGCAATTAGAGGATTTACCATTTTGAAACCCGAAATAGCCAACCCAGAGGTGAGAAAATAAATATCCCCGAAACCCGATACCTGGAAATCAGGGAATTTGGAGATTTGAAAGAGGGGGGAAAAATCAAGGTTGGGACTGACCTAGTCAGGTATGAACTTGATCCTAACCTATTCAAGTTTGAGCTCGATCCTAACCTAGTTAGGATCAACCTCGAATTTGACCCTAGGCCTAGATTTAGTCAGAATCAGGACAAGAGGTCTCAGGGATGCCCAGAGACCTAGAAATGATATCAGAGTAGAATAGAATGCCAAGGATAGGCACAAAATCCTATGATGACTATGATAAAGGCTAGGAGGACCTATTTCTAAGTCCTATCTAGAAAATAGAGCCATGGAGAGGGGAATTAAGGAGAATCCTTGGGATGCTAACCCTAATTTCACCTAGAATGAAGAAGAAAAGAAGTGGAAAGCAGGGAGAAAGCTAGATCATGTTGGAATTAGGAGAGATAGGTACTAAGAGTGGAGGGATGAATCAATGCCTTCAAAACTTTACTTGTAAAACCTTTCAGATCTAAAACTGTAAACAGTGATAACCGACCAATATAACTTGAATCTAATTGCATGAATCATTTATCCACTTAACATAAGTAAGTAAACAACATGAAATCCATAACACAATCACATGACACAAGTATTTTGGTAATGCAAAAACCCTTGTAAGAAGGTAAAAACTACGATGGGGATGACACCCACAAATTCTTCACTACTGAAGATAGAAAAGGTTTGCTTGTTAGGGGTACAAGTTTTTGATCACTTCTAGTGATCTCAACCTCTTAGGAGTGACATGTTAGATCAGCTAGATCTACCTAGTTATAGGATTTTAGCAACACTAATGAAGTGTGCACTTGGTTAAGAGATTTATATAAGACTGTTAAGTCTACTCTGTTAAGAGATTTTATCCAAAAAATCTATTACAATTATAAAAAAGCAATAGGTATTTATCTGCTTGTTTGACATTCAATTGTCTGTTACAGATCTATAAGCTCTTATCAAAATATCACCTTACTTGTGATGAATCTCTGCTCTGAACTGCTCGGTAGCCTCTGCTAATTCTGCTCAAATTGAATTCTACTGTGCTTGGTTTATTTTGTAAAATGGTAGACTTGAAGATAGGAAAAATGCTTCAAGTACTCTATGATTCATATATATTAGCTCACACCAAAAATGATGCGAACACATAAATATATAGTGTTCTATTTTTCTGCTTTAACAAAATTAGGTTACACACTATAATCATAACCCTAAGATCTATGGTGTACAATAATAACCTAGATCATCTATTACAAAATATATACATTGTATTTAATGAATATCATTACATTAAATGTTCCTCGATCTTGGTAAAACATTTTACAAACCATTGTAACCATTTGCATAGAAGAATGTGCCATTCCTGAATACTATGTAGTTTCTTGTGATCCTTGGTAAACACTGTGTAAACTGTGATGCTTGATGTTTACTGTCTATCGGTGTTGTGTCTGCTAGTACTCGGTAAACTGTCTGTTGCTCGATGTATAGGCTTTACTGACTAGTCTGTTCTACTTTATGTTACCGATTAGCTCATTGTAAGTAACCATCCAATATCTTTACATACCTTTGATACTAATGACAACCTTAGAAGGCTCAATAGAGATAAAAATCTCCCCCTTTGGCATTAGTATGAAAACTTCAAATGTTCAAAGATGAAAATTTCTATGTGACTTATATCTCCTTATATCTCCACCATATTCATATACACATCAAAAAATTTCTAAGTATGAAGTACTCCCCCTCGGTGCATGCTCCCGGTAATATAGTATACATAGCATCCATGTACATAATATTTGGCATAATAGCATCTGATACATTGTTTTCCCCCTTTTTGATAGTAATGCCAAATACAAAATTGAGGTAGTATACTCACAACTTATCAAAAATTGACTGATGGGTTTTCTTCAGTGACTCCAAGAGGTTTTCCCATTCCTCTTTCAAGTTGGTGAGAGCAATGTGCTCAAGACCGACTTGTGCATGCATGTCAAAAATGTTTTCTAACACCAAAATTTCTAGTGTTCTAACTAATAGCTCTGCTTTGACAATATGTGCTTCAAAAATTTTCAGGTACAGAAAGAGTTCAGTCTGCAATTCAGTAACCTGATCTATTAGGTGTGCTTCTTGTTTCTTCAAATCTGTTATCAATCGTCAGAGTTCCTAAACTCGATGAATATGATTTAGGAAAGCTTGTGGCTCAGTGATAGTTGCATTTGTACTCAACTGTATTTCTACTTCTAAACCTTTGATCTTTTCACTAACTTCAATAGTGAAGGTGTCTAGAGTACATAGCTTCAATAAGTATTGACAAATTGTTTGGGTGATGGATTTTGTGTCAGTAATTACCTCAGATAATTTGACCTTAAGTAATGCCACTTCTTGGCTGATTTTCTTGGCTAATTTGTGTTGTATTTTGGATTCTACCCTTTCTTCAATTCTTTTATCTGCATTAATGTCTGGGGCATTGATCTTCTCGGTGAGTGTAGCAAGTTGATCTATAATAGGCGTATCCTCATCAATATGTATCTCAGGTACTACCTATTGGAGGATATCTCACACATAATTTAGTACTTCTTTGTGTTTGTGATCTTGCTTTAGCTTTTCTTGCACTGCCTTCCTTGAACATAACTCCCCATATTTACTCAATTCCTTAGGGCTTAGGGTACTCGGGTCACACTCAGGTAAAATGATCACTTCATCTAGGGTGACTGGCCCTTTTCCTTTCTTCTTCTTCTTCTGTGCTAGGGGTGATTTCTTCTCAATGATAGAAATGGATCTATCTCTAGTCTTCAAAGTGTCCTTCCCTATTAGCACTTGTTCTTCCTTCTTTTTCTCCTCGGTAGTTGTGGTCTCAGTTGTTGTAGTAGGAGTCTTAGTTGTGGTGTTCAGTGGGTTTAACTCAATTGCCTTTGGTTCTTGTGTGTAATTTGCTTCATTTGTTTCCTTTGGTTTGATGGAAGGTGCCTCTATATGTGTAGGCTCATCTATCTCTGTAGGTTTTTCTATGTGTTGATCTCCAGTTGTATCTTTGTTTTGCTCAGGATCTAAGCCATCAGGTTGTACTTGGGAAAGAATTTTTGTTGCTTCGGCAAGTATAGGAAGTTCACTCGGTAGTGATGTAAATAGATTGGCAGTGTCTTGTGCTTCATCTTTGTTTGGTGCAATATTTACATCTTCATCATCTTGGTCATCAGAATCACCATGTGTGATGTCTACAATGAGTACATCATCATCGGTTTTCTTTTCCAGTTGGATTTCAAATTTGTCTAGTGCATCATATGAACCTTTAATTTCTTCCTTGTTCTCATTTATATCAATTGCCTTGATAAATGATATACCGGTACTCTTTGATTTCTTTTCTGGTCCTTCATCAATGTAAATACCTTTTCCCTTAAAATTTTGTCTCTTCTTAGGTAGGTTCAAAAATGCTTGTTGCTTAGCTTTTTCTTTTTCTTTCAGAATTGTTGTCCATATAGAATCTATAGTGACATCCATATCTCCTACATTGTCATCCATGATCATTAAGGCTCTATTCTTGATCATAAAGTTTTCTTGGTACTTGGTCAAGTATTCACTGACTTTCCCAAAGCTTAAGTATGCAACTGCTCGAACTAGAGAGCATTCTCTCTTTCTCTTCTCGGTGTCTAATGCAACAACCCATTTCTCAGTAATTATATCATCCAACTTATTTGGTAATGCACATGAAAACTCCATTGGAACTTTCTTAAACTTTATCATCATTTGGATGATAGCCTCTTCAATTTTAGTTTGATCTTCTTTTGACATTTTATCAAATTTGTCTAGCAAGGGATCAGCGAGGTCTCCATGTTCAATTATGTCCTCAATGACTTCATCTATTGTTTTGGCCTTGTGACTAACCACTTTGAATTGATTTACATCATCCTCTATTTCTATATCCTCTATATCTTCCTTATTTCTTATGTATTTCCTCTTTTTCTTCGGTGCCTCAGCTACTGCATTGTTCTTTCTCTTAATGTATTTATTTGTCGGTGTAGTTGCTCTTCTTTTTGTTACTTTTACTACTTCTTCTTTCTTGGTAGGTGGTGCTACAGTTGACAAACATGTATTCATACCTTCATGTGTAGGTGACTGCATCTTTGTAGGAATTTCAGGTGGAGGAACCTGTGTAGGATCTACTTCTTTGTCGGACTCGGTCTCCTCACTATCATATCATTTCTTGGCTAATTGTAGCTAACCTTTGGTTTCCTGTTACACTGGTAGCCCTTTAGATGTTTTAGACTTATCTCCATATTTAGCAGTGAGATCCTTCTTCATATTCTTTACCTTGTTATTTTACCGATCTCAATATTTGTAGATATTCTAGATTTAGCTTCTTCATATACTCCGAACCTAGTGGCTATGGGATCCTTCAGTACTACAAGCAGTGCATTAATAGATTTTAGTGTGAAATCATGGTCTATCTCATATCCCATTAGTGCCAACCATTTTATCCTAGGCTCAACTACTTTTATCATGGTATAATCGGTGTCGACCACAAAACATGTCATCTTCAAATTTCTGAACTAATTCCCTTAGAATTCTGCTTCTCTTTTGCATTTTAGATTGAAATTCAGTGAAGTAAGCATTGAAATCTACATTCAACTTATCTCCTAACTTGTTCATCATTTCACCAATCTATTTTGTTATTGGTACATTCGGTATCCAATTTACTTTACCATTGCCAGGCAAAAACTTTTGTAGATAGAAGAATATGCATGCAAGTAGAGATCTGTACTTACATGTGTTAGATTTCTTTTTCCTTATGGTCTTCATATTCTCTTGAAGTTGATATCAATTTGGTGACCTTTCACTACAATTTTGTGCACCATGTCTACTGTGGTGCAAGGTACGCTGTTGAGTCTACTTGATTGAAATAGCTTATACCCAATCGCATGTACTACAAATTTTACTGCTGGGTCCTTGATTGTTGAAATCTCCAATGCCCGATCGTCCCATTGTGCTCCAGTGTATTTCTCAACATCTGATCATGAAGAACTTTAGAAATCCTTAACTTTGTCAGTTGTAGGGAGCCCAATAACCCTACTGATTACTTTCTTGGTGACCTTAATCAGTTTATCCAGCCAAAACTTGTCATCATGATATCTGCTCAAAATGATTCTAATCTAGTCTGATTTGAATGATTGCAGAAAGTGCGTAAAGTATGATAAACCTGATTCCTCAATCTTCTTATAGTTTGATTTCATTTTTCCATCAGGGCCATAGAGTGGTTGATATGTTGCAATTGTTTCAAAGTCCCCAACTTCTCTGATTTTGCAGTGAATATAAGACCTTACGTCTTCTATCAGTAAAACCCTTTCTGGTATGCTAAAAAATGCGCCCATTGAATTTGTCTATGCTGCAACCTTAGGATGTGGTTTAAACTTTGATTCAACAAAATTTTCCCTAATGATTAGGTTAACTTCCTCTTCAACACTTTGAGTTTTTCTTGCAGATGATGTCAATGCCATAAATTGATTCTAGGGTTTCGTTAAGAAACAGGATAGGAATTGTTTGATCGCAAATGAACTTACTCAATATTGTGAAGAGTGATGTCGATTCGATCTAGCATAGCCTTGAATCCTTTAGAAAGTCTTTTATCTCAAAATTTTCTCTTTAAAATCTCTGCTCTTCGAAATCACATTGTAGAAATGAACTATGTTCCCCTATATTTATAGACTTTCGATGTTCCCACTCAAACTTTTATGTAATAAATGCTCTATCTAACTTTTGGTACGACACAACTATCAGCTCAGTGACCACTAAAACTTTCATCTGCTTGGTTAACATAGGTTTTCTTCATCAGTTGATACATATGCTCGGTTAACCTTAGATAGTGATTACCGATGGGTAACCAACTCTCATTCTCTCTTTTACCGACTGTATAACATTGTTAGCTCATGACAACTAAACCATAGTGCATCTTTATTCATGCTAATTTGGTATAAGAACATTATGCATAAGGAACTGTATGAAAAATGTGATCTTTTGAAATATTAGTCCCATACATACCTTTTTCACTTTAAGTGGAGATACCAATGTCACCCACTCTAGTGGACGAGGTTTCATCGACAACATTATTTGACTCAGCATTCTCATTAGATGCCTTCTTCCACATAGTGTTCCTTAACTTCATGATATTAGCAAGTGTATCCACTTTCAAATATATGATTTTCATCTGGTGCTCGGTCTCTACAGTTCTTGCTTAAATGACTGACCTTATGGTAGTGCATACAAGCCATCCCAGAGTTTGTCTAGTTTCTTGATTGTCCAATCCGACTCTTTCTATGATAGTTTGCTGCAATGTGTCCATATCTACCACATACAACACAATTATTCCATGTATTATAATCCCAAACATAAGAGTTACCTTGTCTCTTCGGTTGATATAGCCTACGTTGTGGTTTCTCCTTAGGTGTCCAAACTTGCTTCATTTTTGCCTTGCAGTCTCATGCAATGTGTCCAAGCTTGTTACAAGTATAGCATATTTTCTCCATAGTAGTATTATTAGCAAGATCATTTTTCTTAGCTCTACACTCATAAGCAGGATGCCCAAACTTTCCATAGTAGTAACAATATCCATTAAACTTAGGAGTGACAGGAGGTTTACCTTGTGCTTTGCTTCTACACACATTAGATGTATGTCCTAGTTTACCACAATGATAACATGTCAACACTTTAAGTTTCTAATTTTGACTGATGTTGACTTGTTCATTTTGTTGTGAAGTTTCTCCTTCACCAGTGTAGCCTATACCAGCTTTGTTTCCAAATCTTCTTTGATTAGTTAAGAATTCATCAATCTTCTTGGAGCTGTCCTCAACAAGTTTCTTCATTTCATTTTGCTACTATTGATTTTTCACTTCATTTCTCAGCTTCTCATTTTCTTCTCTAAGTCTTGCAACATCTTCTAGTTTTCTTGACAATTCTGCATTCACTCAGTTTACTTCTTGATTCATAGTCATCACTTGATTAGTTAATTGAAAATGTTGGTCAGTGAGTCTTTGTATCTCACTTTCTTTAGTTTGAAGTTGTTCACTCATCTATCTTTGGTCATTGATTGCTAGATTTCTTTCTTGCTCGGCTTGATTTGCTTTGTTAATTGTTACTATCATTCTCACCATTTGAGATTCTTGATCGATTTGTAGTGCTTTCACTTGATCAGTTAAGTATTGATTCTTTTCAAATAGATCAGTGATTATGCTTTTAGATCCATCGGAGATGCTTCTAGAACTAGATCCAGTATGCTTGAATATGTCATCAATAGGTTCTTCATGATAACTGGTCTCATTCTGTAGTATTGCTAGGTTCTTCCTTTCATCCAGTAATTTCTTCAGTCCTTCCTTTGCTTGCTTATACTATTCCACAAACATTTGCATTTGTATCTTCTGATTCTCAATAGTCTTGTCAAGCTTGTATCTCTCCATGACTTAGATCTTTACCCTTCAGTAGTTAAACTGTTCAATAAGAGAACTGCACTCTAATACCATTTGTTAGAATTAGGAGAGATAGGTACTAAGAGGGGAGGGGTGAATCAGTGCCTTCAAAACTTTACTTGTAAAACCTTTCAAATCTAAAATTGTAAACAATGATAACCGACCAATATAACTTGAATCTAATTGCATGAATCATTTATCCACTTAACATAAGTAAGTAAACCACATGAAATCCATAACACAATCACATGACATAAGTATTTTGGTAACACTGAAAACCTTGTAAGAAGGTAAAAACTGTGGTGGGGATGACACCCACAAATTCTTCACTACTGTAGATAGAAAAGGTTTGCTTATTAGGGTTACAAGTTTTTGATCACTTCTAGCGATCTCACCCTGTTAGGAGTGACATGTTAGATCAGCTAGATCTACCTAGTTATAGGATTTTAGCAACACTAAAGAAGTGTTCACTCGGTTAAGATATTTACATAAGACTGTTAAGTCTACTCTGTTAAGATATTTTATCCAAAAAATCTATTACAATTGTCAGAAAACAATAGGTATTTATCTTCTTGTTTGAAACTCAATTGTCTGTTACAGATCTATAAGCTCTAATAAAAATATCACCTTACTTGTGATGAATCTCTGCTCTAAACTACTCGATAGCCTCTGCTAATTCTGCTCAAATTGAATTCTACTGTGCTTGGTTTTGTTCTATAAACTGATAGACTTGAAGATAGGAAAAATGCTTCAAGTGCTCTGTGGTTCATATATATCAGCTCACACCAAAAATGATGCGAACAAATAAATATATAGTGTTCTATTTTGCCACTTTAACACAATTAGGTTACACACTATAATCATAACCCTAAGATCTATGGTGTACAATAATAACCTAGATCATCTATTACAAAAGATATACATTGTATTTAATGAATATCATTACATTAAATGTTCCTTGATCTTGGTAAAAATTTTTACAAATCATTGTAACCATTTGCATAGAAGAATGTGCCATTCCTAAATACTATTCAGTTTCATGTGATCCTTGGTAAACACTGTGTAAACTAATCAGTGTAAACTATGATGCTCGGTGTTTACTATCTATCGGTGTTGGTATCTGCTAGTACTCGGTAAACTATCTATTTCTCGGTGTATAGGCTTTACCGACTAGTCTATTCTACTTTATGTTATCGATTAGCTCATTGTAAGTAACTAACCGATATCTTTACATACCTTTGGTACTAATGACAACCTTAGAAGGCTCAATAGAGATAACAGATCAAAGAAAAGATCAATCCAAGGCATCCAATATAAACCCAAACCACTTACTTAGAGGGCTAAATGCTCTTAACACAAAAGTGCTTCCATTTTAAGATGATACATTAAGCCCCCACTTTAGCAAGAGTATGGACTCGATGCAAACTCTTGGTAAAGGAGAAGAAAGAGGAGATCCAAGTGGATTCACAACAAGATAAAATAACACTTAGCTTAGGACACAAGCCCCCAGACTAAGGATTCTAACTCAACATACACACATTAGGGTGCAAAAAGAGAAAACCAAAAGAACATAGGTTAGTACTAAATAACCTGAATCAATTAGCATAAGTAACCTCACTAAAAAATATTTCTTATACTAATATCATATTTGGAAAGCTATCATAAAAGCATAAATGTTTACATAAGAAAGACAAGAACAAAACTATAAAAAACATAGCTTCATGATCCAGTCCTACTAGCATGAAAGTGAAAAGAGAGAGAGGGAAAAGAGTGATTACCTCACCTAGTAAGATGCCCACCTTACCATGAATCACCTTGGAAGGAGAGCCCAATAGGTTCAACCATAAACTATGCTTGCAGTTGTAATGCATCTTGTGACGGCTTCTGGAATAATCATAGATCCACCTTCTTGTATCACTATGAATATAACATGTGTGTCTCCTCAGGATTTAGCAACTTATGTGCCTTACCATCGGAAGATTTAGCATATAGGTTTGTGTCTTTTCAGGATTTAGCAACTTATGGGCGTTACCTTCCAAGATTTAGCATATTTGAAATTGGAAATGTTATGTATGTGGAGCCTAATCATAATTTTCATGGGGTCAAGGGGCAAGGCCCCTTGTAGGGTCCTAGGGCAGTGCCCCAAGTGGGGTCAAGGGGTAGAGCCCCTGATGGGGTAAAGGGGCAGCCATCTATTTTCTATTAGTCAAAGTATTTTTGCCCTAATTTTGTTATGTAAAAAATACTTGTAAAAGAGCTTAGGGTTTGAGATTTATTATAAGTGGGATTATTGTAGCTTCCTACGATGGTATTGAGTTGCAGGTTTGAGATTGTAATCGTTGGATAATAATAAAGATATTGGACTCGCTGTTGGTGGATGTAGCCCAGGGATTGGGTGAACCACGTTAAATTTTATTTTATTGTGTTCTCTCTTGTTTGTTAATATTTTCATTTTCTGCTTATTATCTTAACAAGTGGTATTAGAGCAAGGTTATTTCATTCATTCTTTCATTTATTCTCTGAAGTGGGTCTCACGAGTTAGTGGGAGAGTCTCTCAGTTAAGTGGGAGAAATGGTAGATGAAGGTAGACTGAAGGTTGAAAAGTTTAATGGGCAGAACTTCCAATTATGGAAGATGCAAATGGAGGACTATCTCTATCCGAAGGATCTATGGTGGCCATTAGAGGGAATAGCCAAGAAAGAGGTAGCAATGTCTCAGGAAGATTAAGATATTTTGGATAGGAAGGCACTGGGGAGTATTCATTTATGCCTGGCACAATCGGTGGCATTCAATATTACTAGAGAAATGAAAGTTAAAGATCTGATGGACACCCTAGTGAAGTTGTATGAAAAGCCTTCGGCTTCAAACAAGGTATTTCTTATGAAGCGTTTATTTAATATGAAAATGGTAGAAGATGGATCAGTCACTGATCATTTGAATGAGTTTAATATAGTTACAAGTCAGTTATCCTCAGTTAAAATTACTTTTGATGATGAGGTTAGGGCTCTCTTGATTTTGTGTTCTTTGACAGAAAGATGGAATGGCTTGGTGATGGCTATTAGTAATTCTATTTCTGGTTCAAATACCTTAAATTTTGATGATGTTATTGGTGTTATATTGAGTGAGTAAATTCATAGGAAAAGCTCAGGGGCATCCACATCGGGTAGTGTATTGAATGTAGAAAGCAGAGGCAGAACAAGAGATAGAGGAAACAACTTTGGAAATCATGAGAAATCAAGAGGCAAATCAAAGGGAAAGAGGTCTAAATCCAAAGGGCCAAATGATTGTTGGTACTATGGAAAACCAAGTCATAAGAAGAAAGATTTTTGGTCTTGGAAGAAAGACCAAGGAGACAAAAATGATGGAAAAAAGGAGGCAAATGTGGTAAGTAACAAATCCGAAGAGGATGCTTTTCTTTTGTCTTTAGAAAATGTTGATGATTCACGGGTGTTAGATTCAGCGGCTTCATTTCATGCTACACCCCATAGATGTTATTTTGTTGATTATGTCCAAGGGGATTTTGGGCTAGTTTATTTGGGAGATAATGAACCCTGTCAAATTGTTGGAAAAAGGAAAATCAAGATTAAGCTGCGCAATGGGAATCATTGGCTATTACAAGAGGTAAGACATGTTCCAAGGCTGAGTAGAAATTTAATTTCAGTAGGGCAACTTGCTAATGAGGGTTGCACAATTACTTTTAATGATAAAAATTGGAAGGTTTCAAAAGGTTCGTTAGTAGTAGCAAAAGGTGTGAAAGTAGGCACCTTATATCTTTGTACAGGTCATACTGTTCCCTCTACTTTAATTATTTTAGAGAAAAATGAATGTTTAGGAACAATTGCTATAGTTGAGCAGGTAGAAGAAGAGATGGTAGTTGGAGATTCTGAAACAACACTATGGCATAATAGACTTGGGCACATGAGTGAAAAAGGTATGAAATTACTTCATTCAAAGAAAACTCTACCAGGTCTGAAATGTGTTAATATGGATTTCTGTGAAAGTGGTGTGTATGGAAAGCAAAAGAGAGTCAGTTTTGTAAAGAGTGGGAAGGAAAAGAAAGATGAAAAATTAGAGCTTGTGCATATAGATGTAAGGGGTCCAGCTCAGGTAACTTCCCTTGGTGGCTCTCAGTATTATTTTAGATTCATTGATGATGCAACTAGGAAAGTATGGATATATTTCATTAGACATAAATCTGATGTATTTGAAAATTTTAAGAAATGGAAAAGCTTGGTTGAAAATGAGACTGGAAAAAGATTAAAATGTCTCAGATCTATTAATGGTGGTGAGTATTGCAGCAAAGAATTTGAAGATTATTGTGCCTCTACTGGTATTCATAGATAGAAAACTGTACCAAGGACTCCACAAGAAAATGGAGTAGCTGAATGCATGAATAGGACAATAATGGAGCATGCAAGGAGTATGAGGTTGCATGCTAGGCTGCCCAAAAATATGTGGGTAGAGGTTGTGAACACTGCTGTTTATTTAATCAATAGATTCCCTCTACTCCTTTGGACTATGGTATTCTAGAGGAAGCATGGAGTGGTAAGAACGTGAGTTATTTTTTTCTCAATACCTTTGGTTGTGAAGATTTCACACTTATAGATTCTGAAAATAGAACCAAGCTGGAAGCTAAGTCAAAGAAATGTGTATTTGTTGGATATGGCATTGATGAATTTGGTTATAGGCTTTGGGATTTTGAAAATCATAAAATTGTAAGAAGCAAGGATGTCATATTCAATGAGAAAGTATTGTACAAATATCTATTGCAGTAGCATGAGAAGAAAGAAAATGATTATGTAGTGCTGGATGATATTCCAAATGATAATGTTCTAGTAGTTCCTTATGCTCTGCAACAATAGCAACAACAAATACCACACACCCCAATGAATGTTAGACAGTCAACAAGGCTAAGTAGACCTCCAGATAGATTTTCACCTTCTTTGTATTCTATCTTATTAACTGATGCTGGTGAACCTAAATGTTATAATGAAGCTATGTAGGTGGATACAAAATTTCAGTGGGAGTCTGCAATGACAGATGAAATGGAATCTTTGCTAAAAAATCAAACATGGGATTTATGTCACTTACCTGCAGGAAAATGGGCTTTGTAGAATAAATGGGTTTACAGGTTGAAAGAAGAAGATGGAGGTGAGAAAAGATTTAAAGCTAGATTAGTCATAAAAGGATTTACACAGAAACATGGTATTGATTTTGATGAGATTTTTTCTCCAGTTTTTAAATGACTTCTATTCGTACTGTTTTAAGTATTGTGGTTACTGAAAATTTGCATTTAGAGAAGCTTGATGTTAAAATAGCCTTTCTTCATGGTGATTTGAATGAAGAAATATATATGATACAACCACAAGGATATGAGGTCAAGGGTAAGGAGAGTTTAGTGTGCAAATTGCAGAAAAGTTTATATGGCCTGAAGCGAGCACCTCGATAATGGTATATTAAATTTGATACTTTTATGCAAGAGAATGGATACACTCGATGTAATTCTGACCATTGTGTTTATTTCAAGAGGTTAAATAATGACAACTACATTATTCTATGTTTATATGTTGATGATATGCTTGTAGCTGGATCTAACATAGATCATATTAAGGGGTTGAAACAACAGTTAGCAAAATCTTTTGCTATGAAGGATTTCGGGACAGCAAAAAAAATCTTTGGCATGAAAATTTGCAGAGATAGGAAGAATAGAAAATTAACTCTATCTCAGGCTGATTATGTTGAGAAGGTGTTGCAAAGATTCTACATGAAGGATGCCAAAGCTGTCACTACACCTTTGCCTGGTCATTTGAAATTGACTAAAGAAATGTGTCCAAAAACACCAAAAGAAGAGGCAAGAATGTCTAAGATACCTTATGCTTTAGTTGTAGGGAGCTTAATGTATGCTATGGTATGTACTAGGCAAAATATTGCACATGCAGTGGGAGTCGTTAGCCAGTATATGAGTCACCTTGGGATTGAGCATTGGAATGCAGTCAAATGGATTCTTAGATATTTGAGAGGTACATCCAATAAGTGTTTACACTTTGGGGGCTCTTCTACTACTGTTCATGGTTATGTTGACTCAAATTTGGCAAGAGATATTAATACCAGATAGAGTACTATAGGTTATGTATTTATTGTTGGTGGGATAGCAGTGAGTTGGATTTCTCGGTTACAAAAGGTGAATGCTTTATCCACTACAGAGGAAAAGTATGTTGTTGCTACAGAGGCAGCCAAGGAGATGATATGGCTTCAATTCTTCATGGAAGAATTGGGACATCCATAGGTAGATAATTATTTGTATTCAGATAGTCAGAGTGCCATTCATCTTGCAAACAATTCTGATTGCACTCAAAAACAAAGCACATACAGTTGTGATATCATTTCATTCGGTCAATATTGGATGATGGACAGTTAAGGTTGGAGAAGATACATACAGATGATAATCTAGTAGATATGTTTACAAAGGCAGTGACAAGGGAGAAGCTGAATTCTTGTTCAGTTTCAGTTGGTCTTCTAGACTGAATAGAATAAAAGAACAGCTGAGTCCAGGGTGGTTTCATTATTCCAGTGGGAGCTACAGGTTTTGGTTGATCAGTCTCCAAGTGGGAGGATATTGTTGTGGAGTCTGATTAGTCTCCAAGTGGGAGATTGCTATGTATGTGGAGCCTAATCAGACTTTTCATGGGGTCAAGGGGCAGGGCCCCTTGTGGGGTCTTGGGGCAGCACCCCTAATGGGGTCAAGGGGCAGCCATCTATTTTCTATTAGTCAGAGTATTTTTTCCCTAATTTTGTTATGTAAAAAATACTTTTAAAAGGGCTTAGGGTTTGAGATTTATTGTAATTGGGATTATTGTAGCTTCCTACGGTAGTATTGAGTTGTAGGTTTTAGATTGTAATTGTTGGATAATAATAAAGATATTGGACTCGTTGTTGGTAGACGTAGCCCGGGGATTGGGTGAACCACATTAAATTTTGTGTTATTATGTTCTCTCTTGTTTGTTAATATTTGCATTTTCTGCTTATTATCCTAATAGGAAATGCATGTCCCTTTAGGATTTAGCAACTTATGTGCATTACCTTCAAAGGATTTAGCATATTGAAAATTTTGAAAAACACATGTCTCCTCAGGATTTAGCAACTTATCTACATTACCATCAGAAGATTTAGCATATAGATGCATGTCTTTTTAGGATTTAGCAACTTATGTGCGTTACCTTCCAAGATTTAGCATGTAAAAATAAAAAAACTATAGTACAAGGGAGACCCTATATATGCCCCCCTCCTTAATATGGAAAAAACATACTATTTTGACATGTTAAGGAAAGAAAAGAACAAGGATAAAGCCTTCCTCAACATCAAGAAAATATCCACAAACAACACCCAATCCAAGCCAAGAAGGTCATAACTCCTATGAGGACATGGAAAGGAAAAATTTAAAGAGATATCATGCAAGAAGTGAAAAGAAAGTAACCCTTATGAGGCATAGCACATTGTTCAGTTTCTAGGGTGAGAGATATATCCACCGTGGAAATCCAATGTCAAACAATAAAATAGGTTATGATTAAGGACAAAGATCCTCAATGCAAACCAAAATTTTCATGTATGATTGAATATCACATAATAGATAAATATTGCTCACCCAAGGAAAGAGGTGAATCCCAGAAAGATAGAAGGAGATAGCATCCTTTCCCCCCAAGTGTAGGAACAAAGATGGAAGAGGATACCTACTTCACAATGCAAGGAGATATCCTATTTAGCAACAATGTATACCATATTCTTAGTGAGGGATATTTAACCCTACATCAAAGAGTATGGATAATCATGAAAAGGATATGTCACTCATGGAAAAGGATCCTCAAAGAAAGAGATCTTATCAACAAGACCACCTACCAAAGAAGAGTGCTTTAGATAAAATATCATCTTTCAACAATGGGAACAAAGGTTCAATCATCAAGCCCACTGTAAACAAGAGGAAGAGGAATCTTTGAAATGAGGGAAACAACTCTAACACCAAAGCAAGGGTGAGAGTTTATAAAAAACATAATTTGCATATGTGAGGCCTCACCCGACCCGTCATAGCATCTTTTCTTTTCTGCATTTTGATACATTGATACACTTGTTGATCTATTTTGATAGAGACTCAAGATACGATATTTTGATGGCGATTATTATATTATGTATGTGTGGATGTGAATCTAGAGTACATCATGATTTTGATTATACATGGTTGGTAAAGTGAATTATTTATGTTTAGATTTGATTACTGCACATGATGATTATGTACTTATGATGTTCGAATATTATTGAATGGAAAATTGTAATTTGAATTGAATTACACATATTGAGTTACGATACTAAATAAGAAATTGAATATGTATATTTCATGTAATGTTATCATCTTGAACTACTGATGCTCAATGTGAAGTGTGCAGGTAAGAGAACCATGGAATTTATCGGAGAACCAAGGTTAAACACATGTGAACTGAGTAAGCCAAGGCTTAATCCAATATGGATTACAAAGCCTCGTTGTAATGTGAACTTGATGTAAATGTGAATTTTCATGTGTGTTAGTAGTTGGCTTCATGTTGTCACTCACTGCATTTGTATGTAATGTGCTATCGTGAGTGTCATTTGACACTTGTTGTGTGCTCTTGTAAATTCATTTTATTCCGGTCACTTCTAGAGGCCAATAAGAGGTTCTAGGGGTCATTTTTGGCATTATTTAAGTACCTTAATGTTAGGGGTATGGGTTAGGGAGGTTTTGAGCATGTCCTTAATCCCCTAGTGACCTTGACAACCCATTTTATGACCCATTTACCCTTAGCTACGAGATTGGATGGATCTTGACCTTTACCCAACTTCACCTTTCCTTCCAATCATGCATTTATCATGGGGGGGGGGACAAGGAAGACCAAGTAGACCATAGAGTCAAGTCTGCATTTATGATTGGTGGGTGGGTAGAATTTGGAGCCCTTTTTAGAGGCCCTTGATAGAGTTAGTGGGTGTTCACCCACTCTCTATTTTTAGAGACTTTAGGTTTTTGGAAAAAGGAGGACAAGTGGATTAGCTCTTCTCAACTATCATTTTCCATCACACTTGTGAAGGTTGGTCATTCATTTACATGGAGGTTTTCTTATTTTCTTAATAGATTAGCTTGTGTTCTTGCTCTCTCATGTATTTGAAGTTTATCCTTGTTGTGCTATTGTGTTGTATGGGATGGGAATTTGATGTTGGATTCATGGCTTTCCTTTTTGCTTTTGCTTGAATGAGGGAGTTCATGTTTGTGGGAGTAGGGCATTACTCACCCCTTTGGGAAGGGGAAGAAGTGGCCTTGGGTGAAGGGGTTAGTTGGGCTCTCCATGAGGTGAGAGTCTATTCTCTTGGAGAAGAGGGAAAAATTCATGGTGTATGGGCACCATGAAGCCATTGAGATCTTGGTATCATGAAGATATTGATAAACATTGTTGTGTATGGAAGATGGATTTGTAGCCTTGAAGAGGCAATGAGATATTCTTGTTGAGGAAATTATGAAAGCAATGACATTCTCTCCTTGGAAAAGCCCACCTTCACCCTCTTTCAATGGGCTTGCAAGCTCATTTGTGTAGCCTTGGAGGGAGTAAATTGTTGTAATTGTATGTGTGTTAAGTTGTGAGCATCTTGTTGTTTTGTTGCTTACCCATTTAGCCTTGGTTCTCCAAGCTTGGGGGTGGTCTCATAAGAGACCTAGGTTGGGTGGTGAGCACCCATGGTTCTCTCCCTTTTTTTTGTAGGTATTGAAGTTAAAGACCCATGTGGAAGGAGCTTGTAGAAGTCCTTTCTTGGATGTGCTAGTATCAAAACCTCTTATGTTGTTGTATTGTTGATCTTGACGAAGATCCTCCCTTTTGTTGCAAATTGTAAAGTTGTTTCTATTTCTTAGTTCATTATGAAGTAGTAAAAGATTTGTGATGAAAAGAAATTGCTGGTTCTATTTGAGATCTCATGGAGTACTCTCTCCAATTTGTAATATCATGCTATAATTGTGGCTTCCTCTCCATCATAAGAGATAGATATTGTATTTGAAGAGATACTATTATGAGAATGATAACTCCTTTTCTTCCATGTAGTTAAGTTATGCTTCTTGAAAAATAAAAAAAATGTTATTCAAAGTTGGCAAGAAAGGACATGAAAATCATTCAATAGTATGTAAAATTTCATTAATATGGATAGCCATGAAACTCTTAATATTTGGATTCATAGTTGTAAGCTCATTGCAATCTATCTAATTTTAGACCAAACTCATACTTAAGAAGACTATACTTGGATGAAGAAACTTGGTCATCTCTTATTCTCTTTCAAATGAATTATCCATGGAATAATTGATAAGATGAAATATCAATGAAGAGACATATATACATTCTAGACTTTACTCATTACCTTCTCTGAGCAATTCTTAAACTGAACTAATAATTGCATTCTAAACACCTCACCTATGACTAGTAAATAAAATAAAGAGATCAAGCTGATGAAGTATTAGCCATATTGTAAAAAATGACATTCCAGAATTTTGTTTGAGCATTTAGCTCTCTGGATTTTGTATGGAGAAGGAAAATATTCTCTTACCACAGAGAATATTCTCCTTCTCCTCTTAACATCAACATCTAATGGAATCTATTAGACTAATCTACACTTTAACCCATGCTTAGGTCAATACTATGTTGTTGATTGAGTCTAAATAAACTTTACTATAAATAATTGCTATAAAGTTCTCCCCACTTGCTAGTGGTCCCCACCAAATCCCTCTTCCTAGACGCAGGTGATGGGCATGGGAAAGCATTATGTTTAATGCTTAGTCAAACACCTCCCTACATGGGTAAACAGGGGCCTTGAGAAGTGACCCTTAACAACAAAGGAGATTTAATGCATTGTTCTTTTACTTTAGTTCCTTGTTTCTCTTGGGCTGACATGGCTTTAATAAACTCTCTAAACCTTCAAGTTACCTCCTTGCAAATGCACCTAACTCTGACTTGAAAATATGACACCTTCCCTTTTGTCATAAAAAGAGTCCTTCCTCCTTGCTAGGCGCACCACCCACTTGGTCATCTTCTTGGGGAATGCAGCACACTTGTCTTGTTTGTTGCATTGACTTTAAACATTTTCTTAACTTCTCTAGCCTTGGTTTGTGCAAAAATCCCATCCATGAGATTGGTGGGGCCCTCAAACCTTGTCTTCCCTTTTGTCCTCTTAAAAGTGCACTCCCCTTGGCTTTATGATTGGCTAGTGGGTGATGTAGGTTAGCATAGGGGGTAGACTAGCCTTTTTAGAATTTGAATTTTTCCCCCCTTGCTAATTTTAATTATTTGTTATTCCATGTCTTTAAGTAACTGAATTTCTTGCTAAACCATTTTTTTGCTCTAAGTAGGAGCTTAGGCTAGGGAGTGGGTGCGTAGGTTTATAGGGTAGGATATTTATAATTGTGTTATTATTCTTTTTTATTATTGATTGGAATAGCATGGTAGAAATAGTTTATCAACCATTTATTTGTTATGAACTTAAGGTTGATATGTTTATTCCTTTCCTTGTAATTATTAGTAATTGGGTAATTAAGTTATAGGTTAGATGAGTTGTGTATAGAGTGGATTATGCACTAACTTTCCTTATTAAAGATAAATTATTCTAGGGATAGTTTATAATGTTAGGATATGGTTAGGAGATGATACCTTTATTTAACTTTTAATGTGTTAAAATATTAAGTAATGTTTAAGTTTAATTAATTTGGTGACCTGTCTATATTAGACCAGCTATGTTAAACCTCAGAGACTTATTGACACTTAAGACGATTGTCTAATTACTTACTAAATGTTTTAGTAGGTCATGGGTTCAATAAATAAATCAATTAGTTAATTAGGGGATGAGTACAGGATGTTTAGGAAATAATTACTTATTGTTATGTTAGATTCTTTTAGAGGAGAGAACATAGTATTAGTATGTTAGACCGTCAATTAACCAATTGGTTAGGAAGTGATAGGTATGGTGAATCATTAGGTGAGGGTTTATTGGAGCAGGACATTAGTTATTTAGATGCCAATTATAATCCTTTAGCCATTAAATTCTAATTTTGGTAATTAATGAATTAGACTTTTAGTTAGCAGTATTATGTTCCAACCTAACTAAGAATGAATTAAATGATTAATCTAGTAGTTTTGTCAGGTTTATATTCATACACATCTAGCAGTGGAACTTCTTAACAAGATAATAGTCAATTCAATTAAAGTTCATTCTGATAACAAGACCTTCAACGTTTGCTCGATGAGGGCTTAGTTGAGATAGATCCCCCTTGACAGATCCACTTTTTGTTACTGTCATTGCAAGCATATTCCTAACCATTTTCAGCATAGGCGTATCCATGTTGATCTTTGGCTAAGTAGATCGAAGTACGTGACAATGACATATGTTATTACATTTCACCCTTCAAAAAAAAAAAATTGTTACATTTTTGGTTGTTTATTTTTGGGCATGACAGCAAAATAGAGAAGAAGTGATGACTTAGGACAACAACTTCTCATGTAAAAAGGTTATCCATAGTCAAAACATCTATCAATATGTTAAAATAATATTGCAATATAAATAAATACTACTAAGCTAAAGGAAAGCAACTCCCTAGACAAAGAGAAAGAAAGAGGTACCTTGCCCCCCAGAGATAAGGACAAGGGATACCTTTGAAAAACAAATATCTTAGAAAAGATATCTTGAAAGATTCTATGGATGATTAAAAACCATAGAAAATTAGGAGAGAAAGAATACCAATTAAGCCCCAATAAAAGACCTAATGGATTCTAGGAGATTGGATGAAGATACACCTCTTGCCCCCTAGTCATGAGACAAGAGGGAAAGAACATCTACATTATATCTAAAGGAGGGGAATCCCCTATATAAAAATTATCAAGGAATTGTAAAACTGCATGAGAGTGAGATATAATTCCTAAAGCAGCTCTTTCTCTCACATATAACTTGAAATGTTTATAATCAGCAAGTAAATGTTTGTTACCGTAATAAAAAGGAAATTTGTATTTGTGTAAAGCATCGATTGGCACAGGTCTAAATATTTCTTTCTTGGAATTCATTAGCTCAACATATACCTTCTTAGCCACTTCTTGACGAGTATTAGGGTTATCTAAAATAGGTGTGGGGAGGGGAGGATGATGTTTAGCATCACCTACCTTAACTTGAGATTTTGAATAACCAACACCATACATATTCGGTTTAGAGGGTATATGAACTGGAAATCTAATACCATGCTCATTAACTCCAAGCCCTAAACCTTTATAACCTTATTTAGTCACCATATTATTATCATGTTCATGAGTAAAGGTTGTATAAGGTGGGATAATAGGTTTTGAAGAAGTTTCTTTACCCTTTCCTTTAATATCATCATGAATCAGAGGAGAAGGTAAATCAAAGAAATCTTGCACATCCGCATCTTGAACTATAGCTTGAATCCCATCATAAGTATGGGAAGAGTGAGGATGAATAAATGGAGAATTAGGTATTAGATTCGGATTAGGAAGATTAGGATTAGGATTGATAGGATTAAGATTAGGATTGATAGGATTAGGATTAGGGAGATTAGGATTAGGAAGATTAGGAGATGGTGTATCATCTACCAAATTCTTCACATAATCCAAAAGATTAATAAGGCTACCACATAAATCTCTAATGAAGGTTTTAAATGTAGGTAGACTAGTGTCGGTCAACTTCACAAAAGCATAAGCAAGAGAAAAGTGAAGGGTCATCAACATAATGAAGTGGATGATACTCTCATAAACATCATAGGTATTATAAAGAGATGCTAAAAGAAGAGTAATGAAGACCTTAACTACACACCAAAGCATCTTAATAATCGCCATAGAAAATGAAATGAAAGAAATATTTTTGGATTTGATTGAATATATAGATAAATTTTTGTATTTTTTTTAAACTTTAGAATGCAAGAGCATAAACTAGACCTAATCTAAAAGGCAATCTAACACCAAAAAAGAAAGAGAATAAGCTAGTCGGGTTCACCAAAATGAATAGTGGTAAAATTGAATCACCACTATTTCGAATGTGTATGTGTGTGAAATGTGGGGGAAATATTAGACTCACTCCTAAATCTAAATTGCCAAAGGAGAGATCCAATTTGATTAACCAAAAGGTTAATGCACAATCGAATCAATCTATGGAGAATATGAAAAAGAGAGAAAAACCCAATATTTCCTTTATGGTAGAATAGAAGTGTTTATAATTTGAAGTAATTGAAATGTAAATACTAACCTCAAATTAGGGAAAATTTGGAAAATGCCAAACTCTGATGTCTGTGTGTACTTTCCAGAAAATCTGCAACCTGTTTTGGACTGGAAATGCCGAGATGAAGAAAACCCATAAATCTTTTTCCAATATGAGCTCAAGTCGACTTTGACCCTCATAAAAGGTCAAAGGCTAGATTCTTTATTTGAAGGTCGATTCTGATTTTGTTCGTAGATCTTGAAATTTCATCGAAAGGGGTATCCAAATCTGCTCTCAGATCTAAAATCCTACACCTGTACCTGCAAGAAAAAGAGGATTTTTGTTGTTTGTTTGAGGGGTTTGCCTTGGTCAAATCCCAGTTTGGAATTAACCTTAATATTGAAATTGAAATAAGAATGCTAGAAAATAGTAGAAATGGATCTAACAATGAAGCAATGCAATTCGATAGATATGAAATTGTATTTTGAATGTAAACAAGTATATTGATATGAAAGCTTGAACACAACATCAAAAAATGTAAATCAAACCTCCATGATTGTATGCTTAGAATCCACCTTGATAGAAGAATGAATGGATGTTGAAGATGAACAAAAGGATCTTGAAGGAAGATCACACCATCATTATGGCTAGATCTAGGGTTTGAATGATGAATCTTGAATGCTTGAACCAAATCCCTTTAATGGCTTGAATGCTTGAATCCTTGATCTTCAATGGATAACTTGGATGAGGAAGAGAACTTGAATGCTTGAATGAATTCTTTCTTGATCACCTTGAGAGCTTGAGAGCAATTTCTTGAGGTTGAGATGTTTTCCCAAAACTTGATGTCCAAAATGAGAGAGGAAGGCCTCCTTTTATAGTGAACTAAGGCACAATCCTCTGGAGGGGCCACCTTGGAGAATTAAATCTCATTTAGGTCCTAACCTTTAGAAAATATACCTAGATTAAATTCAATTAGAGGATTTATCATTTTGAAACCCAAAATAGCCAACCCGAAGGTGGGAAAATAAATATCCCCGAAACCTGATACCCAAAAATCAAGGAATTCATATATTTGAAAGAGGGGGGAAAAATCAAGGTTGGGAATGACCTAGTCAGGTATGACCTTGATCTTGACCTAGTTAGGTTCAAGCTTTATCTTGACCTAGTCAAGATCAACCTCGAATTTGACCCTGGGCCTAGATTCAGTCAGAATCAGGACAGGAGGTCCTGGGGATGCTCGGAGACCTAGAAATGATATCAGAGTAGAACAAAATGCTAGGGATAGGCACACAATCCTATGATGACTGTGATGAAGGCTATGAGGACCTATTTCTAAGTCCTATCTAGAAAATAGAGCCATGGAGAGGGGACTTAAGGAGAATCCTTGGGATGCTAACCCTAATTTCACCTAGAATGAAGAAGAAAAGAAGTGGAAAGCGGGGAGAAAGCTAGATCAAAGAAAAGATCAATCCAAGGCATCCAATATGACCCCAAACCACTTAATCGGAGGGTTAAACACTCTTAACATGAAAGTGCTTCCATTTTAAGATGATACAATTTCTATCAAGTATCACTTTTTGAGAGACAAGGTGGCATAGAAAGAAATAAGGTTGGAGTACATTAGTACAAAAGAACAAATTGCAGACATCTTTACAAATCCATTGCCAAAAGATGCCTTTGAGTATCTCAGAGGTATGCTTGGGGTGCATGCCCCTCCTAGTGAGAGTTAAATGATGAAGGGATGCATTAGTCCAGAGGTCTTCAGATCTCTATCATAATCTGGACTTGATGTATGGATCTACTCCTTAGGGGGAGTGATCATATGGAAGCTTACAAAATACATTTAGGTGATTCAAAACCTGGTTCATGAAGATAAAGCAGAATAATAGTTGATGACTTATGACATCCTTTGCTATTGTTGTCAAAGGGGGAGAGATACTCTGAGAAAATCCATACTGAATGGGGAGATTGTATGGAGAGATACTATGACTGGATGGGGAGAGATACTATGAGAAGTTGGAATGAGAAATTATTTTGGTAAACAGATTTTTGGTTGATGGATTTTCCCATATGTTTCCATCAATGCCAAAGAGGGAGATTATTGGATATTGATGATGCATTTAATATTTTTAATCACTACATTATCTTAGTGTTGGAATTGGCATTCATGTTGTTGTCATTCGTGTTTTGTCATTGATGTCAACATATGTTTCTATAAGGAAAATAGACTGGTTATTACAGAATACAGATATTGTACGGATGTTTCAGAATGTACAAAGTCAGATGTATGTATAGGAAGATGTTGTGATCTTATATCTAAGATCACATTATGTAATGTTGTGTATTGGATGAGTTACAGATGTTCTGGTGAAGATTAGTTACTAGACTATGACAGTGAAATTTGACAGAGTAAGTCTCTATGTTTTGAGTATATCTTATAGGCAATGAAGATTCAGTGTATACGAGCTTAAGGAATGATAGTTAGCATACAGAAGAATTTTTTTTAGTCTTTTCAAGTCATGAAAAGAAGGATGATGTCAGCTGTAGAGTGTGTTCTAGAGGAGACCTATTTGGAAGCTGACTTGAGAGATGTAGAGTCTATTATGAATGACGAACATGGATTATGAATGTGGGTCCTTAATTCATGTAATATTATTGTTGTATACTTGTTTTAGATACTGTGTGTATCTTAGCAAGGAGTTATGTACTTGTTTGTCTATTAGGAAATCCTAATTGGCCAACCTGATCATGAAAAATGTAATAGGCTATATATGTAAGATCTTTTCTTTGAAAAGAGGAATGTGAAATAGATGTGATGTGAAAGAGGATTGCAGAAGCTACGAGCTTGTGTATGCTAGATGTAGAATAGAGGATAACTTATGTAAATCATTGGAACTAATCAAGCAAAGACATTTTCTATCAGATAGTTCAAAGATTGTGTATTTCCTACATACACTCATGTTGCAAACAATGAGTTCTCAAGGTGGTCATAACCTTCTTTGGAAGTGTGCCTAGGTAGTGAGCCTACCAGTTTTCTTTGACTCCTAACAAGGTCTTTCCTCTAACAAGGACTATGTACTATAATGTTTTAATCAACTCCTAACAAGGTTAGATATTCTAACAAGGATACTATACTCTCAGTACATCATTAGTGGGTGTTAATTCCCACCAGGGTTTTACCTTTAACAGGGTTTCCTTGACAAAAAATATTGTGTTATTGTGTTGGCATTCATTGTGTTCATTTGATTTGGAATTACTGCTACTTAAAGTTTAAAATTTAATATTATGTCATATAACTGATTCACCCCCCCTCTCTCAGTTATATTGGTGAACTATTATTCCTAACATCTTCTTGTTCTTCTTCTTCCTCTTCCTCTTCCTCTTCTTCCACCTCTTCTTCCTTGTCCTCTTTCTCTTCCTCTTCTTCTTTATATGCATCCTCATCCTCATCCTTCTTATGCTTCTCCTTCTCCTTCTCCTCCTCCTTCCTCTTGTCCTTTTTCTTCCTCATCTTCTTTGTCATATTCTTCCTCTTCTCCTTTGTTGTCTTCTTCTTCCTCCTTTCTTTCTTCTTCATCCTCTTCCTCCTCTCCCCCATCTTCATATTCATCTCCATCTCCTCTTTTTCTTCCTCCTCCTCCTCCCCCTCTTCTTCTTCTTCTTCCTTTTCTTTTTCTCTTCCTCCTCCTCCTTTTCCTTCTTCTTCCCCTTCTCCTTCTTCTTCTTCTTATTCTTCTCCTCCTCCTCCTCCTCCATTATATCATCTTCTATAATGTGCAAAATATTGATTCCAATGCACATCTTGAGTCCCTCAAATTTTGTGACCTAAAACAACCAAAAATCCTTCAAAGAGAGAAATTTAATATGTGTTTTCCAAGTTGAAGGAAATAAAATAATGCTATTGAGATTACATATTTCTATCAATATTCAATTGTATGTTTTCGAGACAAACTCATTGACCCATGTTTCATGAGTAGTAGTTTGTACAAACCTCTCACTCATGAGAATAAATTATACACTTAGCATTCATTTCAGGCAATGCTTACGTCAACCTTATTGACTCATTTTATGAGTAGTGGCTCACAAAAACCCATCTCTTGCAACACTTAGCACTCGTTATGTCTAGGTGATGCTCATAAAAGTAGTGTATTAGACGTTGTTGGAAGGTCACCAATTCCAGTACTACTCTAACTCAAGTGTGCTTAATCTCTATGAACACCACCTAAATATAACATGAATGGTTAGTGTACCATTTGTTCTCATAAAAAATGGGATCTTATGAACCACTACTCATAATAATGAGTAAATGAATTTAAATCCAAAACTACACAATTAAATTCTTATAGTAATATCATAATTTATCTTTTTGTACAATATTTCCTACTTGTATTGACATAAGAGATTGGCATTGGGCACAAGCTTTTCAAAACAAGGCCTATACCGAAACCCATCTTAGCATTGAAGCTTTTTGTATCTATGGAATTTGGAGTTAAACTATTATACAATTTTTGGGTTCTTCTTGAATCTCTCCAAATAAATCCCTAGAACTAGTTTCATAGCTCAAAACCAAAAACAAGGAGAACAATAAAAATTCAAAAAATCAATAATCTTCTTTTTTACAAGTCCTCTAAATAAGACTCACTCATGAGAATACAAGATATAAACTAAAGAATGAATTTGATATTTAGGTGGACAAAATATCGTAGATCGTTCACTTTCTGAGCAAACCAAGAGTGGGATACAAGACTGTCCTATCCATAGAACACCAAGTGATAAAAGGTTACAATAAAGGGCAATCTTCTCTTCAAGTTTATAATGGCCCCACACCTATAACTAGGTGTAGGAACATTGATCTTTCTATTGAAATCTCATCAAAGAGTGATCATCTAAATACATGATATCCTATAAATAAGAGATCCCTTAGCCTCACACAAGTGTCCATAGTATTTATGAGCATCCACCAACAAATCCATGACAACTTCAAATGCAATCCTTCAAAATCATGAACATCTAAGCAAATGAATAATACTCAAAGTCAAAGGGAATGAACAAGACCATTATAAAAATTTAGTTTAAAGAATTAGGAATATATGATGACATCACAATCTATCATATCATCCTAGGACATCACATCATATTCTCAAGATAACCTGTATCATGTCAATCCTCAAGGCTAGAATCAAGAGTAAACCAAGACACAATACCCAAACACCTCTAAACCAAGGATCATATGTTAAAAGTGACAAAATGTAAAATTGAAACCTTATCAATGACTACAAGAATCTTCCATGGAAAACAAATATGTCGACATCTCTTCAAATACATGAAAGTGATCATCTCCTATCGATGAAACTGAAAATATGAAATAACTCCCACTGTAGCATAACTATCTAAGAGCTGCACCATGACACAAACATAACTGAAGAAGATCATCCACCACCAAGTGATATGGTTAGATATTTCTAATGCTACTTCACATTCCTTTACTTCCTAACCATAAACGAGACAAAATCTACATGTATCTTTATAAAATTACATACCTAGTTTGAAATGTGTAAATTTATCATAACTAATTGGTCTAACATAGACACAAATATAATACAATTACTCAAAACAAAAGAATTAAACAAATGGACAAAGGGTTGAAAGTGAGCCCTCTTCTTCCACTTCTTATTGACCAAGCATCTTTCCATTAAGTGTTTTATCACTTTTTTTCCCACTCTCCACCATCTCTAGCATTTCAGTTCATACATAACAAATTTTCTTGAAGACAATTCAATGAAAGATCCATATCATCATGGAACAGACTTTTGAAAGATATACAACAATGTCTATAAATAGTGATCTCCATTATGCTCTATGCATCTAATTTTAGATAACCAATGGCATGGTCAAGATTGCCAACTACTCAAAAAACAAAAAGGACCTTCTAGAAACTAAAAATAAATCATCCTTCATTATTAATGCAAGTCTCAGGTCTGATAGAGAGAAAATTATTATAGTATAAGATTATATTCAAATTACTTTATTTAGTGTCACCAATAATCTCCACGAGAACATTGTCCTTGCTTAAAATGATGGAAATGGTTTACATCCCTCACAATCTTGGAAATAATTTTTTTGCGGTACAGAAATCAAGGCATACTTGAAGGTTCTTAACAACTCCAATAGTTATTCCAAGGGGCGTATTTAACAAACCAAATGCAATTGCCAACTTTTCACTATGGTAGAAGAGGAAAAAATATTTTTCCTCGTCTTCCACATCATTTTATAAATGTCTTGAATTTGGAATGTATCCTACTACCTTCATCTCCCAAGCCAATTTCTCTAGCTTGCATAGATCTCTAGTGTTTGTGGATGTGATCTATCTCCAACACAAAAATAATGCACCATTTTATGATTTTCAATCCAACTACATCCAAGGATCATTTTAATTTCTTTGTCTTTCATCAATCTCCTTAGAATTTGAACCTCACCTCACCTACCCACTTCTGCATAGATGCTTGCGAGAAGAACATAAGTTGCAACATTTTTAGGATCCAAATCACAAAGAAGCTTTGATGTAAATACTCCTAATCCTATATTCATATGTAATCTATAGCCACCAAGAAAACACAACCACACACCCACCACAGTTTTAATTGGCATTTCAATGATAAAATTTAGGGTGTCTTCAGGATAGTCAGCACGAGCAAGAAGGTCAACCATGGACACATAATGATCCATGGTAGGTGTTATGCAACAAGGGTTACTCATATAATTGAAGTATGTACAGCCTTCATCCACTAAATGTTCATGGTTGCATGTAGATAGTACACAAGCAAAGGTTACAATGTTAGGATATGTTTCAGAGTGCTTCATTAATTCAAAGAATTTGAGAGCATCCTTGCAAAATCCATTTAATGCATATCCTACAATCATGGCATTCCATTAGATGACATCTCTTTGATGCATTACGTCAAATAGTTCATGTTCCTTGTTAATGTTTCCACATTTTGCATACATGTCTATCAGAGCATATTCAACTAATATATCTGATGAAAATACCCCTTCCAATATGTTACGATGGATGTCCATCCCCATTCCAAAGCTCCCATTTTTCCACAAGTGGGAAAGATGCTAGCAAAGGTTGTGTCATTCGGGTTGACACCAGCCAATCACATTTGATTGAAAGTATCTAAATCCATTCCAACAAGCCCATTTTGTGCATATCCTCTAATAATTTCATTCCATGAGAAGACATCTCTTTGAAATAAATCATATGACTTGTCCATGCTTCCACATTTTGCATACATGTCTACCAAAGCATTTATAACTATGATATCTAACAAAAATCCACTTTCTATAATGTTTCGATGAATGTCCATACCATTCCAAAGCTCCCATTTTTGGCACAGGTAGGGAGGATGCTAGCAAAAGTTGTGGAATTTGGCTTTACACTTGTGAGTTGCATTTTCTTGAAAGTTTTGAAAGCCCTTTCAACAAATCCATTTTGTGCATATCATACAATCATTGCAGTCCATGAGATGGTCCATCTCTTTGAGGCATTTTGTCAAAAAGATGACATGCCTTATCTATGCTTCCACATTTTGCATACATGTCTACTAGGGTCATTGCAACCATAAAATCATAGAAAAACCTCACTTTGGTTATTCTTTGATGGATGTCCATACCTTGTTCCAAAGCTCCCATTTTGGCACAGAAAGGGAGGATGCTGGAAAAAGTTGTGGAATTTGGCTTCACACCTGGCAATTGCATTTGCTTAAAATTTTATAAAGCCTCTTCAAAAAATTCATTTTGTGCATATCTTGCAATCATGGCATTCCATGAGATCACATCTCATTGAGGCATTCTTTCAAATATTTCATGTGCCTTGTCTATGCTTCCACATTTTGCATACATGTCTATCAGGGAACTTCCAATTACAACATTTGAAAAAAGTTTTCTACCCTTTATGCTTTGATGGATTTCCATGAACATCCATTTCCTTTAAGCTCTTTACGCTATCCTCATCTACTGCATGTAGATCATGTGAAACAATGTTTAGCTGACAAGATTTTGTTGTGGCTTTCAGATGAGCAAGCTCCTATTCAAGTCTTTCAATATCATCCTTATGCCATTGAAAGTTCATCTCAATTTTTCTATGTATTACTTCCTCCCTTCTTTTGGATGAAGCTTTAGTTGTAGCCTTGGCTCCTCTTTCTTCCTCTGCTTGTGCAATTGCTATTTCTTTGGATTTCTCCTCTTCCTTCAATTTTGCTTGTTCATCATCACTCAAGAACCCAAAAGTTAGATTCTCTCTGTGTTGGTCTTGCTAGCTTAAGGAAATTGGAAAGACCAAATCTTTGATGAGAAATGGTGGACACAAACTTAAGAAAATTGGATAGACCAATGTTTCCATATGAAATGATACTCTGATTTTTTATGTTAAATCTCTCAAATTTCTTCACAGAATTGGGTAAAATGTTGTAAACAATTCTCCATCGCAAAAAGAAAACGATGAAGAAAATTCAAGATTTAGGAATGGCCATTGAAAAATTCCATATCTGAAATACTTGAATGAATTCTTTACCTTTGTTTCTTGTTGCATATCCTTGATGAGGGACAATTGTTGTTGTACTTGCGCAGTCCTTTTTTTTCACCTCATTAATTTCATCCTGGATCCTGAACTTCTATTTCTCCCAAGTCTGAGCCCTCCTTAGACCTTTTTTCTCTCTTTTTTCAACCTCTTGGTAGGTTGCAACAGATTCTATTGCACTCAATTTGGATGCTTCCATCTCTACCCTCACCTCTGCATTCTCAGTTTCAAGCCTTCTAGTAGCTGCATTGGCTTGGTCCACTTTGCCACTTACTTTCTATAAATCATTCTCCATTTCAGCAAGTCTCTTAGCCATAGTCTCCTCAACTGTTTGTTTATCCTTTCTCAAGCGCAACATCTATATCTCTATCCATTCTCAATGTTTTCAACTCTACCAAATCTTTTCTCAATTTTCTAGCTTCTTGCAAAGCTCTCTATTGAGCCCATTCAATTAATTCTTTTAGTTGCATTTCTAAATCTCTTATTTGATGCATAAGTTTCAACACCATCTCATTTTTTTGATCTATGCCATCAGGTCTCTCAGTGATTCTCATCTGCTCTAGACTTCCCAGAATGGCTCCTACTATATCAAGAAAACTCCTAGGCTTTTCATTGTACAGATCTTGTCCTCTGTCCACAAGGGAGGCTAGCCCCAAAGATAGTTTTGTCACTGTAGCAACAACATTAGTTGAATCAACAACATTTTTAGCATTACCATTTATATCTTGTGTTAAGAGCTGATTCTTTTCAGAGGAATTTGTTTCTTGTGTTTGTAATTTCCTAGGCCTAAATGTGAAAAATAATTCTTGATTGCTACTACCATCTGATTTGGACTTCCAATCATGAAGAAGTTGTGCAGGCAATAATGCAGTTAGATTTCTCTTTAACAGGGACAATTTCGTACAAGATTGCCCGCAAGCATTGGGTGATAACTGGCCAATGCTTGTGGATGGTAAATTTGATTTTCCCACATCAAATGTAAAGCCACTCTAAGGTAAAGATATATTGTCACCAACAGGCATATCGGCTTCCCCTATGTTGAAGCCTAAAGTTATCTTTGCACACATTCTACATGGCTCTGAAATTGCACTTATGGGTATAAAATTCAAAGATGAATAAGATGTCTGGTTGGAAAAGGCATAGAAATTACTATTAAAGGTCCAATTCCATTTGACTTAGTTCTCTCATCAGTAGGTGGCAATGCAGTGCTGCAGGAGCAGCAATGCTGAGCGGAAAATTTTTCAAAGTTTGTGACCAGAACATTAGTTTAATATTTTGATTTGGGGTATTTTAAAGTCTTGGGATTATTTAATGTAATAAGGGCATTTGTATCGGTTTAGGAATAATGTGTGTAAGTGAATAATGTTTAACAAATATTAGTAAAGGCTATGGGTCTAATATTTTGTTGAAATAAAAATAAAAATAGTTAGTAACTGATTGGACGTTGTTATTATATTCCCTCCAAGTTGATGGTTTGGAGATAGGAGAGGAATTGGAGAGTTTGTGAGATTATTTCATATCTTGGTGAATGAATGAAAAAACAATAATGGTTTCTTTCCTGCAGTTTCTCTTGGTCTGTGTTATGCTTTGTTTTACTTAAATGTTTTAATCTTGCAATTATTTTGGAGGATCGTATTGCATATATGTTTTTTTTTTATGAGATAAACTTTAACATTAATTTTTGTGTGAGGAGAAGTCCCTATAACTGGGCTTTGAGATTGCTTAAGGGCTGTTGGGCACCATTTTGTAGAACCATACCTCCTGCTCATGCATTCATCCTATGAAGTGGCCAGAACATGGTGGAGAGCGAGTAGGAATGATGTATCATACTCTTTCTATGGCCATTTACAGTCCATCGACCTGTGAGTTGAAGGAGCACGCGTGTGGTAACTCGTGAGTGGTAGGGAAACATCTCAATGTGCTTTCCGTGAGAGAGTGGATGAACTAGAGATTGTGGGGGATGAAATTCAGAACTAAAGATTGAAGTTGGAAGTTGCAGAGAATTAGATGTTCGCTGGTGTTGAAGGAAATTTACTATCACCATTTTGGATAGCAAGTTACTGTCACTATTTGGATAGTAAGTTAATTGCAGATTAGGTCGAGTTGGATGCCCAAAGTCTTCTTGCTGGTGTGGTTTTGAAATGGTGAAGACAATGTCCCTATTTGGAGTTTGAAGGTTTGAATGTCTGGTGACTTTCATCCCCATAACATGTCTGAATGTTGATTGGGAACACATGACTGGTGTGTTGAGAATCAATTGCAAAGTGTTGCCGTTTGAAGGCTCTATCATTCTTAACATGACACTACTATAGATTTCCACTATTCATTCTCCATTCCATCTCATTGTGGGGCTATTTAAAGACTTCTTAAAGGTGTCTCCTCATCATATTGGTATCAAAGAGAGACAAGGTCTTGCTGGGAAAGTGTATGTCTGTAGAAGAATCACAGGCAAAAGCTGATACTCACACCATGCCTCCTAAAAGTATGACTTTGAAAGCCATCAAGAATATGATGGAAGAATTATTGGTAGAGAAGTTGAGGAAGTTCAAGGAGTCTAGTGATAGGAGTAAGGAGAATGAGGTGGAAGAAGGTTCTAGTGGAGATGAAGAGGAAGAGCGGCACCAAGATCTAGTAAAGGATCTACCTGTAGACCAGAAAACATTTTTGGATGCTTTAAAGTTAGTAAGGGGATATGGTACTAACAAATTACCCACATATGGGGGTGGTCTCAACAACAAGGAGGTTATTGAGTGGATTGAGACAATAACCAATCACTTTGAGTTGAATGAGGTCCTTAAGAACGACAAGGTAAGGAATGAAAAAGGAAGGCTAAGAGGACCTGCTCTCTCGTGGTGGAATTATGTTCAAGGAGAAAGGATACAAAATGGAAAGAGTATGATTTCTTCATGGGAAGTGATGAAGGAAAAAATCAAGGCACAATTTCTACCTAAAAATTACAAGGTGCAATTGTTCAAGAAGCTCCAAATCTTGAAGCAGTGGGAGATGGACATGAATGCCTATATAGAGGAGTTCCATAGGCCAACTAAGGGAAAAGAAACAAGAAGAGGAACCAGAAAGAGTGGCCAGATATTTTAATGGCCTGAGGATAAACATATAGGAGGAGATTAGCCTCTTGACCCTGGATACAATGGGGAAGTATTTTTAGCTTGCTCTTAAGGTTGAAGAGGAAGGGTGATCAACACCAAGGAGGGAGAGGTGGAAGGAATGACCGAGGTAGGGGAAACTTCAGCAATAGAGGACAAGGCCAGAGGTCCCAAGGTGAGTCTAACCCTAGGGAGAAGGCAGGTGACTCAAGTAGTAGAGGAGGCTACGGTGGAAGGGGATCTAATGGAGGAAGGTCTCGTGGATCAGGCAGATGATCCAAATTCTTGGGAATGAAGTGCTACAATTGTGGTCAATTGGGACACTCAAAGTATAAGTATCCACAAAAGGCATCCACTACTCAGAATGGTGAAAGGAGGGTCACTTAGGTGCAAGAAGATAATGTGAGTATGAACTCACCAGAAGTTTAGTTGATGAAAGATGCTGAGGGAGAAAGTATCATGATAAGGAAACTTCTTAAGGAACTGGTAAAGGAAGATACCACCCAAAGGAGGGCTCTTTTTGAGTTCAATGCAAGGTAAAGGGAAAGTTGTGCAAGGTGATAATTGATTCGGGTTCCACAGATAATATCATATCACTTGAGGCTGTAAACAAATTGAAGTTGGAGAGACTTCCACATTCTTGTCTGTACATGGTTAGTTGGTTGAATAAGGGGCAGCAGGAAGTTGTGAATGAGCAAGCTTGGGTAGAGTTCAACATAGGGGGATATAAGGATAAGATACTATGTGATATCCTACCTATGGATGCTTGCCACCTCTTGTTGGGTAGACCTTGGCAATTTGACATGAAGGCAAGCTATGATGGTGAGAAGAAATCTTACAGTTTTTAGAAGGATAGGGTAACCTATAGGTTGACTTTCGAAGGAGAAGAGAAAGGGGCTGGTCAAGTTGGACCTAGTGTGTTGATGGTGGGTGAGAAAGAGTTCATTAATACTCTTGAAGAAGAGGATGGAAAAGGCTTTCCATTCGTGCTTAAGCCTAAGGAGGATAGCAAGATGGAAAGTATAACAGTAGGCCCAAAAGAAGTGGAAGAGTTGTTGAACCAATACAAGGACATCATTGTTGATGTAATGCCTGAGTCTCTACCACCACTGGGAGACATATGTCATTAGATTGATCTCATTCCTAGAGCAGTACTACCTAACAATACAACATATAAGATGACACCACAACATAATGAAGAGATTGCCAGACAAGTGCACGAGTTGCTTGATAAGGGGATAGTAAGGAAAAGTCTTAGCCCATGTGTCGTACCCTCAATTCTTGCTCCTAAGAAGGATGGTAAGTGGTGTTTATGTACCGATTCTAGGGCCATTAATAGGATCACTACAAGGTATAGATTTCCTATTCCTAGAATAGAAGATTTGTTAGATTATTTGGGGGGAGCTTCATATTTTTCTAAGATAGACCTCAAAAGCAGGTACCATCAAATAAGGATAAGAGAGGGTAATGAATGGACGACAACTTTCAAAACTAATGAAGGGTTGTATGAGTGGATGGTTATGTCATTCGGTTTTTCTGATGCTCCTAGTATGTTTATGCGACTAATGAATGAAGTTTTGTAGAACTTTATTGGGAAGTTATTTGTTGTCTATCTTGATGACATTTTGATATATAACAGAAATAAGGAAGAGCATTTGCAGCACTTGAAGATGGTATTACAAAGGCTACAGGAACAACAGTTGAAGATAAACTTGGAGAAGTGTGACTTCTTGAAACAAGAGTTGGTGTATCTTGGGTTTGTGATATCCAAGGGAGATCTAAAAATGGATCCGACCAAAGTAGAGGTCATCCTTAATTGGCCAACACCAAGGGATGCTGGAGAGGTTTGAAGTTTCCATGGCTTGGCCACATTCTATAGGAAGTTCATAAGGAACTTCAACAACATTTGTGCACCCATCTTGGATACCATCAAAGGAGGAGGTAAAGCAAAGTTTGTATGCCATGGTCTAAGCATTGCAAAAATAGAGGCACTATTTGGAGTCTGAAGGCTCGAATGTCTGGTGAATTTTATCCCCATAACATGTTTGAATGTTGATTGGGAACACATGACTGGTGTGTTGAGAATCAATTGCAGAGTGCTAGTGTTTGAAGGCTCTATCATTCTTAACTTGACACTACTGTAGATTTCCACTATTCATTCTCCATTCCATCTCATTGTGGGATTGTTTAAAGACTTCTTGAAGGTGTCTCCTCATCACGTAGGGATCTCTAAGGTGCTTTCTCTTCCCACATGAAGATCACTCATGAGGAGGCACCACATGGCATCCCCTTTGTTGAGTTGTGGTCAAAGTTGCCTAAGCATGCAAACCATTCTAGTCAATGCATATTCTTCTAGCTGTTTGAGATCTCTGAAAATAATATTAGCTTCGTCAGAGCAATTACAGGTGTTGTTTTCTAGATAGGATGTGGCATTTTTCACAATGTTGAAAAGAAAATCGCCACTCCCATAGTAGTGGCCATTTCACAACACTTCCTTAAGTGTGTCTTCTCCAATGTAACCTTCAAATGCAATTATAGAATACTTATGCACTAAAGCCTAGAATAGAAGAGTTATTTAGTTTCAATAAAGAACCAACTTCCTCAGCCTCTTCCGTAAAGGTACCGTGTTTCTCGAGCACAACCCCATTTTTTGGAATAGAATAGTTATTTCAATTTCAATAATGGAACGAACTTTCTCAGGCTCTTCCATATAGTTACTGCTTTTCTGGCATAGTCCCTTTTGTTTTTTTTCCAGCATTAGATATGTGTCATTGCTTTGGAATATTATTTCCGACCAGTTAGCTGACACTTTTCCATCAACTGACACTTTTCCGTTAGTGGGCTATGCCCATGAAAAATCCTATTGGCTTAATTAAATTATACAAAATAGTAATTAAATAGTATAATTATTTAACTATGTGTGAGATGGAAAATGGATCTATATAAATATTAAAATTATTTAATGAAGTGGAGCACATTAGGTGATAGGGATTTAATCTAATATAATTTTTTAGTTGATTGAGAGAAGGGTGTACTAGGGAAACATTAGATGCCTACAATGAAACATAACACTATCAACTTTACAATCTTTGTAACATTATGAAAGACTCCAATTTTGTCTATCATGCATCATTAGATCAGGCTCATATAGACTACAAAACAAGGCCATGATATCGACATTGATGTCTATGTTTATATAGAGAAATGATGTCCAATCTATCTTTTATATTAAAGAATGACCAAAAAAGGTCAAAAATCAACCAATATAAACAAATTTTTATATCATCTCATCTTTCTTCTACCATACTCTAATATATAATCATTTAATATCTCTATATTAATTTATAAATTATTTTAAAAACCCATTTGTCATTAACATAAATAAAATATTTTATGAAAAAGAGAAATTTTTCTTATTAGAAATTTGTGCAACCTTGAGTTTTCCATTCAAGATTGTTGTGTTGGCCCAGTAGACATCTCCTAGTCAACCATAAGTCTTTAATGATCATAGAGAGTCTTAAAAAAGGTAAATTTCTATAGGTAAGAAGTTCAGTGTCATCATCGCAATCATATCCAATAAGTTGTTGAAACCATGTGGAATGTTAGGGATAAGTGCATCTATGAAGCCATTTATTCTTGGAATTTGGTAGAGAGAATATAGTCATTATTAAATAGTAAAATTAAATTATTTAATTATTTTTACCATGTGAGGTGAAAATAGAGGTAATTAAATTATAGAAAATGGGTAATTAAATAAGAGAATTATTTAACTATGTGTGAGATGGAAAAGAGATTTGTACAAATAATAAATTCTTTCAATGAAGTGGGGTACATTAGGTGGAGGTGATTTACCTAACAATGTAAATTTTTTAGTCAATTGAAACAAGTGTGTACTAGGGAAACATTTGGTATCTATAGTAAAACATAGCACTATCAACATTACAATCTTTGTGATATTATGAAAGACTCAATTTTTTTGTAGTATGCATCATTATATTAGATTCTATGTGGACTACAAGACAAATCCCTTACATTGAAATCTATGCTTACATAAAGAAATGACAATTCATTTTCCATATTAAAGAATGACTAAAAAAGATTAAAAATCAAACAACATAAACACATTATTGTATCATCTCATCTTTCTTTTGTTGTATTCTAATATATACTTATTTATATCTCTATATTGATTTATAAATCATTTGAAAATCCAGTTCCCATAAAACATAAATAAAAGAGACGCGTTTACTGCTAGAATTTATGCAAACGTGAGTAATCTATTAAGATTGTTGTGTTGGCCCAAAAGAATCACCTAGTAAAAAGGTAAGTCTTCAATGATCATGGAGAGTCTTAAAAAGGAATAACTTATATAAGTAAGAAATTAAGTGTCATAATTATATGCACACTTAAAATTCAACATTCCACACGTGCATTGAAATTATTAGTATACTCATAAATCGCTTCATAGTCTTCCAAGGCCGGCTAGAACCTTCTTATTATAATTTTTAGCGGATGCTTATTTATTAATTAAATGATTGTTTGCTTGACCATAATAACCAGAACGTCCGGTTGCTTTCGCCCTGCCCGTGTTTGCGGACTCTCTGCCCCTCGCTCTCATGTCCTTTTTGACCTTTTCCTATTATCGCCTAGTGCTTTATGTCGCTAAGTTTGACCATTAGTTCCGGTTTCCAATCATCAGCCAATTGTTTTTAAGAATGGTTATCTGCTCACATTGTAAAACATCTTGTTCTTTATCAAGTTGGATGGATAAGATATTAAGAAGTGTGACGAGGATTTCTTTTTGTGGGAGAAGCTTTCTGGATTACTATTAAGGAAATATAAGTCAATCAAATAAAATATTACAATATTGGTCAATGAATTTGGCTAAAAAAATAAGCAAATGAATTTGAATAGAATATTACATATTTTGACTCGTTAAAATAAGTTTTTTTGATAATGACGTATCATGATTAGTGATTTATAGAGTTGAAGGTTTTGTAAATAATGTAATAAGTTAAGTGGGTTTGATTAGAAGAAATTTTATGGTTAAGTGTGTTTAAGTTGTAGTAGTATTGAGATGGATAACCTCTAGAGAAATCTCAATGTTTCATTTTTGAAAGCATCACCTAGATGTAATGAATTGTAAGTGGACTATTCATGTTTGTAAGAGATGGATTCTTGTGAACCATTCATTATGAGATAGGGATAAATGGGTTTGACTCAAAAATTGATGAGTTGAAACCTAATTAAACATCACATAAAATGTAATGGAGTTTAATCTATGACAATGATAACTATAATATATGTAAGCTTGACTTGCATGGAGACATTTTTTATGTATATAGAGTTGCAAGCCTTCAGCATTGATTCGGGTCTAATTATTAAGAATTTGATGACTACCCATTCTCATGATCATTTGAGAGTTTCCATTGCATCCTATTTTGAACTTTTTAGATACCAACAAAGTATTGTATGCCAAAGAGTTACCAATGGTTTTCCATGGGGTCAAATTCTCTATCTTAGAATGTAGCTTGTTAAGGAGGTTCTTTTGGTGATGTCTCGGGGTGGTATTGAAGGTGTTGTAGCTTATTATGGAGGTGCTTGTGGTGATGCCTCAAGTCTTATGAAGGAGATAATAATGGAGGACATGGTCAATAAGGATGGTGATTGAAAATGTGATTGTGGTTGAAATATGACTTCAAATGTAGAATTAATAATTGAAATTTTCATTCTTAAATTTTTAATTAAAAATCAATAGTCAAATTCTTTTAACAATTAAACATAATTAAAATACTTAAACATTAAAATCTCAATAAATAATTAGTAAAAACTTTACACCTTACTTTAGTTTTATTAAGAAAATTACCTTTCGCTATAAAAACAATTTAATATCTGAAAATTACTGCGTATACTTTCCAACATTTAAATCACTAAAAATCCACTATTTGGCATGCCTGAAATGAAGGTCCGTATAGATTTCTCCCTAATCAATCAAACGGCTGTCAAATTAAATCCAACATTTGCAGATGCCCTCACGACCACGTCAAATGACGCGCTTGTACCTTATTAACAATGGGCAGGCGCATCCCACAGTTGCCTTTATATGCCTACCCACAGACAAGCCCACAGTTTCAATATAAATTCTTTTTAAAGCCTGCGTGAGCATATTTGCTTCAAACAATTCATTTTTAGTTTGCATCAGAGAAATTCCTGCAATGGAAGCCGGCAAAAAAGTTCCAGCCGCAAAAGTTTCAGAAAAGCAGAGAGGGAAGTCATTTTACAGGCGCTTAAAAGCTTTGTCTCCATTTCCATACCTTAAGAAAGCTAGGGATTATTATGTGAGAAGCGTGACAGAGTGCGCAGGAAAGGCAAATTATAGCGGCCTGGGTGCAGGAGGTCCGGGAGTTTCGATGTCTGGTTCTCTGGCAAAGAGTTTCAGTACAAATTCTTCAAGAAATGAAGAAGATTTCAGGGAGCTTGTGAGGGCCGCCTCGCAGAAGAGTCATCCAGACCTTTTCAGATCTTCTTCTGCACAGCAGCAACAGGATCATTTTCCGAGAAGCTACAGTTCTGCCAGTACGGCTCCCTCTGTAGGAAGAATCGACGAGGACAGCCCCGCCTATTTTCCAGGATCTTTCAAAACAAGCATTCCTGAAGCCGATCCTCGGTATCCCCGCAGTCACAGCTACAGTACTGGTCAGAATTTTCATGTTCGGAGAAGATTCGCTGTGTAAAATCTTCTGCTTTGCTTTCCCTCTGTTTTTTTCCTTTTCTTTAACAAATTCTTGCGATTGTTTCTCCTGTATTTTATTTTCGGTTTTGGATGTAACTGCTACGGCTTATTGATTGTTATTGGAATCGGAAAGCTTGTTTTGTCTTCAATCGCCATGATCAAATGCTTCTCAGAAATTGATGTGAAATTTTTTGCAGTTTTGCAAATTTCTGGTAAATTTTTCAATCATTTCTGTTCTTAAGTATTTCATTTTGATTAGAAAAGATCATAAAATGTGGTTTCTTCAATAAATATTTTGTTCAATTATTTCATTTTGATATTAAATCATAAAATAGGATTCTAAAATAAATTTGGACGCAATTTAACTCAAAATTTCTCGAATCTATCAATCTAGACTTTAAATTTAGACATAGTTTAATCTAAAGATTTATCAAATCTAGACTTCGGAAATTACATGACTTTTTTTTTATAAGAAATAGCTGTTAAAAAATATTACACAGAGTTACAAATTCTGTCCAATTTTGTTGAGAGTTTTAGTGTTTACTGTCGATGCATTCAGATATTTGTTTTCAGGATTTGTTGTACATGTGGTCTGCAAATAGGTACTTTCTGAAGAAGCGTGTCGCGCAACAAATCAATACAACAAAACTTTGGAGTCATTGTATATAGGGTTTGGGGTCCATTTTGCTGTCTCTTTTGTCACAGAAACGGATAAGGCCATGTTTTTCCGGTAGCGATAGGCTGGGCATTACATGTGGAGAGATATCCGGCATTTTCAAGGAGCTGAACAATTTAATGGATAAATAAATTTATTTTATTTTTAAAATAATTAGATTTTTTATTTTTCTAATTGATCAAAGTAGAAAATAATATTATTGAGATAAATAACAGCAAAGAATAAAACAAGGAGAGTGAGACAATATCACCATTTTAACCATTATACAATTCAATAAGAACTGCATTTTTTGTATTTTGATCAAAGCAGAAAACAATACAGTGAATATAAATAACAGTCCAAATGCACAAGCAAGGAAAGAATAAAACAAGAACAGCAATATACTTTCACTGTTTTAATCAGTTATATAATTAAATTTTAGTATTTGTATAAAATATTATATATTTCTTTTTAAAAATGATTTACTTTTGTGGTTGCATAGGATTTTTTATATTATGTTTTTCTCACGTTTATTTAAGGAAATCTAATGTTGTGTTTGTATAAAATGTTCTTTTTTATTTATTTGAAGAAAGAGTTTTGAATAAAAATAAATAAAATTAATAGATAATTTATGTATTTATGATTAGAATTTTTTAGTGTAATGGTATGATTGTATTAACAAAAATGTATATTTTTTGTTTTAAATTTGACAATGTTTTATATATGAAAGTGTTTGATATAGTACTTAATATATTAGTTTGTATGAAATTGTAGAATGCAAGTTTGAATAAACTTGTAGAATGTAAGTTTGATTAAATTTGTATGTGATGTTCAAGGAAAGGATAATGTAGAATTGGAGTGCAAATAAAGTATTTAGATCATTGAATGTGATGATAAATGTCAATGGAAAACATGTATTCAACAAAACTATTTTATTAATATTCAATGATTGACATAAATATAAATATATAAAAGAGAGAAAAATAATAAAAAAGAATTAGAATAATGAAATAAGTAGGAAAAAAATTGAGTATCTAGTAAATAAAGTGGTTTAGAGTTGAATTTTTTGGATATCTATAGAATAAATAATGTATTAAATTTGTTCACAAAAAATATCTTAAATATATTATCTTATCTAACATTTTATAGATATTAAAAATTCTATCAAATAAAACATGATTCTTTATTTATTTTTACTGTCATCAGAAGCAATAGACTTTATTCAATAAACTTCATTAAACACAAGATAAAATTAATAGCATGAGATTTCCACAATCCATTGTTAAAGAGCTGAATTTTTGGATTTGATTGTGTGTGAATTTTTAGTATCAACGTTTCGGATCACACTCTGTGATCCATCATCACGATATGAAAGAGCTGGTATAGCTCTTTCATATCGTGATGATGGATCACAGAGTGTGATCCGAAACGTTGATACTAAAAATTCACACACAATCAAATCCAGAAATTCAGCTCTTTCACAAGATAAAAGTCATCAAATTTTATTATTTTCATATTTTTAATAGAGAGTCTTATAAATCTTAACTTTTATTAAAAGAAGTATGATTCTTGTTCTATTTCAACTTTTCTTATGTATTTAAACATAAAAAGGTCAAACAATCAATTTAATACTTTAAAAAAGTGATGCATGCTTATCCTATTTTAATTAATTAAATTTTATTCTAATAATTAATCATATTAAAAAATTAAATTATTACCACTAACACTAAACAATCTTTTATTATTAATTACATCATAAATTTTAAAACGTAACTTATTTTAAAAATATATATCTTAAAAAAAGAAAAATACACAGCTACTCATTTATAAAAGATATTCCCATTTTTATGATACTGTTTTCTTAATTTTTATTTTATTTTACAACCAACAAATGTAAATATCTATCAGATTTATACCTTTGCTTTACACAAATTTACAATCCCATTAGTAAAACTAGATAACATAATATCTAAATGTCAAAATCTCTCTATCTCAATTATTAAAATTAACAGTAAGAACGCCAAGAACGTCACGAGGACGACGTGACCTCTACGACATGGGTGCGTTCGACATATGGCAAATGCGGGACAGAAAATGAACGATGGGCAATTAAAAAATTGATTTCGTAGAGAAAAAATGGACAAGTTCAATTATGCATCGCCACAAACAATTATCGTGCACTACACGAAGATTCGCTATCAATTGCGTACAATCTACAAATTTACCTTCAGTTTGGATTATTTGATTTTGGAATCAGTATTCGCTTGGCAGGTACGAAGTTTTATATATTGTGATTGTATATACAAAAATGAAAAAGGAAAATATAATTAATATATTTTATAAATATAAATTATATTATTAAAAAATATTGTTATTGGCATGATGTGATGATTAAGTTATTTATGTTCATTTAAAATATTTATATTAGTATTTGTTAATCATCTTTATTTTTCTAATAAGTTTTTAAATTTTAATAAATATATTATCATGATTAACTTGTCATTATTATTATGTTTATAAGTTTGTTTGTTTTATTGAAGTTTGTATTAGATATTAACATTTATTATAACAATTAAATATTAGCAATTGCATCTTTCTGTGTAATGGGTATGCAAAAAAGTTGTGGAAGGTCAACTAGCATAAAAATAGGACTATTTTTTGCATAATTTGTGTATTACATGAGGTCAATTGGGAGAAAATTTAGAAAATGATGTTGTTTGTGCAACAAAGATTTTAATGGAGAAGTGGTAGCTTCAAATCAACGAGTCATCCACTTAGAAGGCTCTAGTCATAATTTAAACAAAACCTTTGAATGGGGAACATAATCAAGTTCCATTACCACTAAGGTCATGTTATGTTTGCAATAGGGTTAGAAGGAGAGAGGTAGAGCTAGAGCTAGAGCTAGAGATAGAAAGAGGGATAGATGAGAGGGGAGGGGGAGCAAGAGAGGGGGGGAGTAAAGAGATGAAGACAAAGATAGAGATATAGATAGAGAAGGAGATGGAGAAAGAGGAGAGGAAAATGGAAAAATGGAGAAAGGTATGGATAGATAAAGAGAGATATTAGAGAGGAATAGATAGAGATGGAAGAAAATAATAGAGAAGGAGGGGGGGAAGAGATAGCGGGTGAGATAGACATATATTGGCAAATAAAGAGAGATAGAGAGAAACATATATATATATATATATATATATATATATATATATATATATATATATATATATATATATATATATATATATATATATATATATATGAGAGAGAGAGAGAGAGAGAGATGCAAGGCAATTTAGTGCTCACTACAAAAATTGTCTAAAATGAACAAAATGCGTACATGTTTTTAACAAATTCAAAGACATCATATGTGTTAAGGCTGAAAATTTTGAGCCAAAACATATGTACATGGTTTTTTAATAAAAAAACACATACATATTATTTGAATTTAAAACACCTATGTTCTTTTATGAGAGAAATATATATATATATATATATATATATATATATATATATATATATATATATATATATATATATATATATATATATATATATATATATATATATATATATGTATATATATATATGTATGTATGTATGTATGTATGTATGTATGTATGTATGTATGTGTGTGTGTTTTCTTAATAAGCATAGCATGTACATGTTTTTTTTTTATTAAGGAGCAAGCAAGTTTTGAAGGGACCCAAAAGCCTATTTACAAAACACTACTATTAAGATAAAGAACTAGAAAGCGAGTAGCACTAAAACATAAAAAAGACAACAAAAACCCAACTACAAAGCAGTAGACAAAATAAACCTTATTTTAAATTCTTCAGTGCCTTTGTTGCCTAAACCTCCAATTGAGTCATGTATTGAGGGAAATTTTCTTCAAGTCCTAAATATCTTGAGAATAATTATTTTCCTTCCTTTTCAAAATTCCTTTGGTTCTCTCACATAGGCCTTTTTTGTCATCTTGTCTCTACATCTTATCAAATATTTCAACATCAACCACAACCCTTTCCTTCTAAATGCATTTCATTTCACCAGCCATAGTATTAAGACTCTCAACAAAACTTTGATTAATAAAAGGCAATAGGCAACTAGGGAGATGAGGTTATCATTAATTTTTTTGAACTTATCTTCCAAATGTTCATTTTTTTATCTTATCTTCCAACTTTTGAATTCTCCCATCATAATCATTTTTCAAATCATCCATAATATTCACATTCTTATACATAGAGTCAACAATAGACTTCCTTTCCTCCACACTTCACTTCTCATCATTGTTTTTATCCTATTTTCTATTGGTTGTTGTGAACTTGAGATTAATATCCTTGATCTCCTAGAAGATCCACTTATGCATTCTAAAATTTTCTATTGTAGGATTTGAGCAATATCCAACACATTGTCAAGGCTTTCCTTATCAAGGTTAAGGAAATAAAAATCAACATGCATATCCTTTGGGAAAGGGGTGTGTGTGTTTGAATGTGGATCTCTAAATCAGGCACAAATGTAACATAGTCATTACTCACATGATTGAATTACAAGGGAGAGTATGAATTACTCACTCTGAAATTCATTGTGAAGCAACTTGTTGCCTCCTATGTAGACATGGTGTTTAATTACTCTCAGATTGGAGAGCCAACAACCATAAGACTGGTTCTACAATGGAGGATTTTCAAAAGCTAAGATTAAAAAAAATAAAAAATTAATGGAATTAATCTAGAAATGAGTGCAATTAATCTAGAAATGAAGAAATGCAATTATACTAAAAGCTTGAAATAAAGATGAAGTGCAATTTTAATCGAAGGACATTGAAATAAATATGATATTAATCTAAGAACAATTAAGCAAATTTTAATCTAACATGAGATGCAATATTAAACTAAAATGAGATATTAAGCTAATTAATGCAATAAAGTTTTGAAAATAATGTAATAATGGAGACTAAAATTGACTATAGTATAGATGCTCTCAAAAATTCCTCCTTTGAATGAAGAAAATAGGTCCATTAAATAGAAAAGCCTGAGAAGATAATGAAGGGGTTCTTGATTTGAAACTCCTGACCCTTCATTTCCATTTGAGACAAAAATGTAAGAATTACTTAATAAAAAGAATGGAAAATGCCACACAGGTGGCCTTTCGAATATCTTGAATTATTAATTCAAAAAGGTGTGTCCATTCAAATATCAAGCAATTATTAATTCCTTTTTATGGGTAATTAGCCAAATGGGGTGAATTTTATTTAATTCCAAGTACTTAGGACTTTAGGATTAAATTAAATTATCATAGGGGTAATTTAGCTAATTAAAGTCAAGAACTTTAGGAATTAATTTTGATATTTAATTAATGCAATTTATGGTCTTTACAATTGACATCAAGTCAAAGTCAGGTAGGAGAGAGAAACTTGCCTAGAGAACTAGGACTTTGAAGATGTAAAATTGACGAAAATGCACCAAAATTAGTTGAATTTAATAGGTGCCAATTTTAAGGTATTACATTTGCCCCTCTTTGAATTGATGTGGGAACAATGCGTTGATTCAAAGAATGGTATGAAGTGACAAATGAAAAGGAATTTGGGAGTCTAGGTTAGGTTGCCAAGACATCGAACAAAGCATGAATTTTCTGAAGTCTAAGTTAGATTGCAAAGACAACGGTCTTTGAGAGAAAACAAGAATCGGGGTTAGGTTGCCCCAATGCCCAGAATGAAATTCAGATGTAAACTTAGGAATGTCTCCAGAATCAGGGTTAGATTGCCCCAATACAAAGCTCAACCCTCTGAGACTCGGGTTAGGTTGCCCAGATAACGGGCTAAGAGAGATTTCGAGAGCCATCTCTAGAACGAAGCTTGACTCCCAGGAATTAGGGTTAGATTGTCCCAATACCTAAAAGATTTTGAGAACCATCTCCAGAACAAAGCTTGATTCCCGAGGATCCGAGTTAGATTTCTTAGATACCTAAAAGATAGATGACCAGATAGCAAGATGTGAGGCGCCAAGATGCCCCAAGCAATGAGAACTGATGATTCAGATTAGATTGATTCAAGAATTGATTCGACAAGATTGAAATGATGCAATCATCCTGCCCCCTCGGGAGTGAAATCAAAAGATGGCATAAGAGAGATGATTGACAACAAGAGGTTGCAGAGCAGAGGTAATTAGACTAGATTCGAGAAGCTGCAGAAGCAAAGTAGAGCAAAGTAGAGGTCCTGTTGACCAAGTTTGACCATGGTTGACCAAAGTTGACTTTGATGAAAAGAGAAAAGATCTTGAGAACATGATGCAAAGATGAGGCTCTGGCAGGAAGATGACGCCAGAAGGTTGATTGCACAAGCGTCCGATCCCAAAGGGTCCCAGAATTCAAAACGCAATTTCGAGCTATCTAGAGATGGTAGATTTCAATTTTGATCTTGAAAATTTATGCAATCATGATGAAACTGGGACAAAAGATGAGAACCTTTGATGATCAAAAAGAAATCAAGAGAGCACCAAGATATCGTCTCAAATCCAAGCTTAGCAAGAACATGCAAGCCTAAACTAAATGCAAGCCTAGAATGAAAATGCAAGCCCTAGGAATTGGTTGTTGGACTCACTGTATTTATCATCATTGAGTTCGTTTAAGCATGGGACGATCACAAGATGTCATACAATCTTCACTAACATTGCAATTATGAGAATATGAATACGACATAAGTCTTAGATTTGTAGGAATGAGGTGTAAGCATTAAGGCACAAGAAGCCAGAATGACCTGAACACCTATTCCTTTTGATTTAGCAAGTTAACATAAGAATCAAAGCACAACTGCTAGAATGACCTATATTTTTCTTGTGAACAAACACACCAGACACGTGAGAGTTCCTTCTTTTGCCAAAGAGTGCTCGTAGTGACCCTTACATTCACTTAGCAGGACGAGCGTTAGCAATTTCACTTGTAGCAAAAAGAAGTCACTCAAAATAGATAAGGAGAAGAACCAACCTCACCAAAGTGTCCATATAAAAGGAGTCGAGGTACGCATGGCCATCCAATACGAGATGAAGGCTCTTATAGACAGACACCCCTCTTAGATAGATTTGTTGGATCATTGGAACTAAACCAGCAAATAGAAAGAAAAGAAAAAAGTGAATAAACAAACAAGCAAAGGAAAAGCTCAGCATGCTTCAAAGGAACACAAAGTCAATTTTTAGTTTCAGTTTACATTTGTGTTTGAGTGGATTGAAGTTGAATTAGAAGAAAACAACATTCGAAGTCTCGACGGGATAGCAACAATAGGTAGACACAATGAGAACCACTGGTGACCGTCGTGAGAGACAAAGTCTCAAGAAGATATCAGAGTACGGACCAAGTATCAGCAGGTGAATGCAATGAGAACCACTAGTGACTGATACAAGGAAGATTCTCAAAAGAGATAATAAAGCACGAGCGAAACATCAACAAGAAAATGTAGTGAGGACCACTGGTGATTGATGTAAGGATGAGATCCCAAAAGAGAGAGGTTCGAACGAGAGCTAAGTATTAGTAGGCATGCATACTAAGAACCACTGGCGATCGATACACGAGAGATCCTCAAGGAGAGAAATCTCACAAGTAGCTAGGCATTAGTAGGTAGACGCAGCGAGAACCACTGGTGACTGATGCACAAACAAAACTTCTGAAAGCAATAGGACAATGCCCCCTAGACCAGGAAGGTGCCCCCAAGTGTGAACCAGTTCCAATCCATGAAGAGTCAAGGAAAATCTTGAAGACCGCTGAAGGAAAGAGCATGAGCTGGAAAACTAAAGCAGGAAACGAGCTAAAAGTAGGAAACAAACTAAAGCAAGAAAGCGGGAAAGAAAACTAAAGCAAAAAACTAAAAGCCAAGCGATGCTGAGATGAGATGTAGCTTCAGGAAACAAGAGGTGCCTATTTACCAGGTTTTCACCATCTTGGCAAAGATTCTATTTTTGCTACCATGATGCCTATTTTCCAGGTTCTCATCAATGGTACATTTTTCTTTTTTTCAATTTTTTTGTACTTTTCTCTTTTTTTATTTTTTATTTTTATTTTTGAATATTTCATTTTTTTTTGTATTTTTTCAATTTTATATATTTTTTTATTATTATCAAGGCACCTGTTTACTAGGTTTTCACCAAGATAATAGATACATCAAAGCGCCTGTTTACCAGGTTTTCACTAAGATGATCATTTTTTTAGGACATTTTGCAATTTTTAGGATTTTTGCAATATATCATTTTTTTGGATTTTTTTAGGACCAATAAGTATGTACATGAGCATGCCGAGGATGTCTCAGCTATAGAACTTCTTGAGATGAAGAGCATTGATAGGCTCTTTGAGTTTCTCTCCTTCAGTGGTAGAGAGTCGATAAGCGCCAGATCCAAATGCTGCAGTAATGACATATGGACCAAGCCAGTTTGGTTCAAATTTGCCTTTTTGAACTCGCAGCTGCTGATTTTTGGGGTTCTCTCTCAAGACGAGATCACCTACTTGGAATTCTCTTTGTTTGACTTTCTTATTATAAGATTTTGACATTCTCTTCTGGTACGCTCTTAGATGATCAAACACCACCTTTCGACGTTCATCAAGTAACTCAAGCTCTTGAAGCTGAGATATTCTGTTATCTTCATTAGTGATGAGGCCCCTCAGAGAGATTTTCAATGTTGGAATCTTGACCTCAATAGGTAATACGGCCTCTGCCCCATAAACCAAGGCGAAAGGAGTGGCCCCCGTTGGTGTTCGGATACTTGTTCTGTAGGCCCACAAGGCCGGATTAATCTGGAGATGCCAATTTCTACCAGATTTATGAACTGTTTGGTGCAAGATTTTTAGAATTGTCTTATTAGAAGCCTCTGCTTGTCCATTGCCTTGAGGATAATAGATAGATGACCAATGTTGAATAATTTTGAATTTAGTACATAAGTCTGTCAGGTCCTTATTTTTGAATTGTCCCCCATTGTCAGTGATAATAGATGAGGGTATGCCATATCTGCAAATGATATAGTTCAATATGAACATAGCAATGGTCTTACCATCTGCTACAGCAAGAGGCACTACCTCAACCCACTTGGTAAAATAATCAGTAGCCATGATGATGAACTTGTGCCCTCTTGAAGATGAAGGATGTATCTGACCGACCAAGTTGAAGGCCCATTGCTGAAATGGCTAGAAACTGATGAGAGGACTAAGTTCATGAGCAAGAGCATGAATCAGGTTCCTATGGAATTGGCATTGCTTGCAAATTTTAACATATTGAATAGCTTCTTTTTCCATGTCCGGCCAGTAATAGCCAGCTCTAATAAGTTTCTGGGCTAATGTCAAACCACTAGAATGAGACCCATAGATACCTTCATGTACCTCAACCAATGCACGCTTGGACTCATCAGGTTCTAAGCACCTAAGGAGGGTACCGTCTAGATCCTATCTATACAAGTCATTTTCTATGAGGACATACTGTGAAGTAGTACAAATGAGGTGATGCTTTTCATTCTGGGTATAGGTGTCGGGAATGATCTGGTCATAAAGGTAGGAAAAGATATGGTGGTAGTAGGATGAATCATGTCTAATGACAGAACAGATAATCCTGGATTCAAGGATATCATAGGCAAGGTAGTGTAATGCCTCCACCAGGAACTCATGTCTGAAGTCATTTTCTAACATTTGTAACATTGAAGTAAGAGTGGCCATTGCATCAGCTACTTTATTGTCTGCCCTTGGAATCTGCTAGAAAGAAATGTGTGCAAAGTATTGTTTAAGATCATCCACCATCCTTTTGTAAGGTCTAAGTTTGTCATCTTTATTTTGGTAGACATCATTGACTTGATTGATGATTAATTGCGAGTCCCCAAAGACCTTGAGCTCATCCACACGCCATTCAAGGGCCATCTTCATGCCATTAATGAGAGCTTCATATTCTGCTATGTTGTTCATGCAGGGAAACAACATTTTATATGCTTTTGGCAATGAGTATCTTTGAGGTGTAACAAACAGAATGCCTGCACCGGATCCTTGCTGAGTAAATGATCTGTCAAAGAACATGCTCCAAGATTGGTGCGTGAGAAGCATGACGGATTCATCTAGAAATTCAATACTCAAAGGTTGATAATCTTTTAAAGGAGCCTCCACCAATTGATCAACAATTTCTTGTCCCTTAATGGCTTTTCTTTCCACGTACTCAATGTAAAATTCACTAAGTATCATTACCCATTTTGCTAATCTACCCGTGAGGGCAGCCTTGCTCAACAAGTATTTCAGTGGATCAATCTTTGCAATAAGCCTCGTGGTATGAGATAGCATATAATGCCATAATTTTTGAGAAGCGAATACCACTGCTAAACAAGCCTTCTCAATGAGAGAGTAATTCATTTCATAAGCAACCAATATTCTAATGATATAGTATATGGCTCTCTCTTTATTGTTTTGGTCTTCTTGAGCTAGGAGAGCACCCAAGGATGTGTTTGTTGCTGAGATGTACAATATAAGTGGCTTTCCATGAATAGGAGGCATTAGTATAGGTGGATTAGCAAGATACTATTTTATTTGAGTAAGCCCCTTGTCACATTCCTCATTCCATTCATAGGTCACATTCTTATGCAAAGTTTTAGTAAATCATTGTGACTTGTCAGCCAGCTGTGAAATAAAATGCCTAATAGATTGTAGCCTTCCTTGTAGTCCTCTCATTTGACTGATATTCTTGGGTGGAGGCATGTCCATAATAGCTTGTACCTTTTTAGGATCAACTTCTATGCCTTTAGCTGAAATGATATAACCCAAGAGTTTCCCACAAGTGACACCAAAAGCATATTTCTTTGGGTTAAGCCTGAGACTAAATTGTTCCATGTGGTCAAGGATGGGACCTAAGTTTGTGAGGTGAGTTCTTCACTGCATGCTTTTGGCTAAAGTATCATCCACATAATCCTCCATCATTTTATGCATCATATCATGGAAGATAGTAGTAACAACTCTCTGGTATGTTGCTCCAGCATTCTTAAGCCCAAAAGGCATGACATTCTAGCAAAAGGTGCCCCAGGCACATGTAAAAGTGGTCTTTTCTTGATCTTCTGGCATAATTTTGATTTGATTATAGCCAGAAAAGCCATCCATCAAGGAATACATCTCATATCCTGCTGTCATGTCAACTATCATATCAATATTAGGTAGTGGGAAGTCGTCTTTCAGACACACCTTATTCAGATCTCTGAAATCCATACATACACAAATGGATTTATCATGTTTAGTGACTGGAACAATGTTTGAAATCCATTTTGCATAATCAATAGTTCTTATGAAGCTAGCCTTAAGAAGCTTTTCTAGCTCTGCTTTAACCAAAAGTGCTACATGTGGATGCATTTTTCATAGCTTCTATTTAACATGTTTGATACTCGGTGCAATGGACAAATGATGCATGATTAGGTTGGGATCTAATCCAAGCATGTCAGAGTAGGTCCATGCAAAGTTTATTTTCTTGTTCTGAAAGAATCTTGTAAACTCTTATTTTTCTTCAGCAGACAATGATTGTGCTAGGTGAATAATCTGTGGAGCAGCCTCTGTACCCAAATTGACTGGCTGTGTTAGCTCAATCAATACTAATGACCTCTCTTGAAAGTGGCTCGAAAGTGTATCAAGTATCTCATCCTTATGCACCTTAGAGAGGTTTTCACCCTTGGATACATCTTTTATTTTTACTATTTTTGGCACTGATACTGCCACAAAGTGGTTTTCACCATTAGAGTGCCTATTTTTTCTTCTTTTAATTTTTTGACTGAGATACTTGATGTTTGCCTCTGTCATGTTGACACTACTTTCTCTGGTGGAGGACATCATAGGTTTAATGGCATGAAGGTAACAAGCTAGATCATAATCAATCTAGAATGTTAGGACTTCATTGGACTCAGAAGGGGAGTTCCAGTTTATTAGATCGGGACGACAGAGTGAAAGGGAAGTAGTGACTGGTTCAACTGCATTCATGGTATAACCCTCAAAAGCGCTGATGAGAAAGTCAAGACCTAGATCAATCTCATCCAAAGGAGCATTCGAATCCCTAAGAGACCTTGCATTGGAAGTAGAGGACACGTTAACATTAGTGGTGTCTAATTTGTGTGAACTAGTGCTAGACCCTTCACCTACTTCGAGGAGTCTTTCATACACATGAACAATATCTATGTCTACATCATAAGTAGCATCAGATAAAGAGTCAAACTCATATTCATGTGAGTCAGTACTTGGCATAGAAATTTCATTAGTAGCATCATTAGACTCATTATTATCCCTTGTGGCATTAATAGCTTGCTGGAGTTGTTCTTGTTCAAAGTACTTTTGAAACTAAGGTGGTCTATATCATTCACCTTGAAAATCAGGATCATCATTTAGTGATTCTTTCCATTCCTCATATGTGAATTGGTATATTGAAGAAGTTTTATCAGAATCATTATCAGTATTAGTATCTATCTCTACCATATGAAAAGGTATGATAGGCTCATCAGGTTCAGCAAAGAGTGTCACAAGATCTGGAGGAATAGGATATGGAAATGTATCTTCATCAGAGCTGGCCTCTGGATTCATTTCTGGAGTGACATCTTCAATTTCTTGTTTAGGTTCGGGTTTAGGCTCAGGAGCTGACACAAATTTCTTGGTCCCCAAATGAAAGGGAGTCTTTTTAAAGCCAAGCCACTAGTATCTTTTGTGCGGTGGCCCGTAGCTTCAATAGGTTTTAGTAAGCCATTATCATTTTTCCCTATAGGACCACTCCCCTTATAACTGAAGCACTTCATGATTTTGAAGGCCTCACTGTATGGTTCTTGCTCTAAATATGGAGATGGGGTGGTTGTTTTAGCTGTTTCTTTTCCCTTATAGATCCATTCTTTGATAGCTCTCTCTTCATCCTCATCTTCTAAAGGTGTAGAGGCTCTTACAAAGGTGCCATCATAAACTATTTGAGGAGGAGCATTAGAAAGTTTGTTGTCTTCAGAAGGTCTCCCATAAGAGCATGGAGACAGAGGTAGAGTAGCCAATGATAGTATAGGTTCCATTCAGTATTCTCCCATGCTTGTATCCTTAAATCTCAAAGTTTGTTCCATTTCTTTCAGCTTAGCATCATAAAACTCATTGGATTCTCTATTTGCTAGAACAAAGCTATTTGTGGTTTGCGCAAGAGTGTTGCAGGAGAAATTGGTATTTGTAGGTACAATGACTTCTACTCCATGGAATGGAAACTTAATGCATTGATGATACGTGGATGGAATAGCCTGAATCTCATGAATCCAAGGCCTACCTAACAAGATATTGGAGGCAAGAGGAATATTGAGCACTTGTAAAGTGACATCTCTCTCAATGGGACCTACGCGTATAGGTAGCATGACTAAGCCTTGGGACTTGTGTTCTTCCTCATCATAAGCTTTGATGGTAATCTTTTTGCGAGGATCTATGCAATTCTCATCATATCCTAGCTAAGTGAGTAGTTTAGCAGAACAAATATTAAGGCTAGTACCGTTATCTATGAGTACTCAGTGGATGCACTTAGGAACTATCATGACCTCTATATGCAGGGGAGCATTATGCGGGTGACTCAAAGAGTGATCATCTTCTTCAAAAAAATATAAATAATGAGGTGAAGTCAAATGACCCACCATAGATTGGAACTGGTTGAGATTGAGATCCTTGGGAACATTTGCCTCAGCAAGGGCTTTATCCAAAATTTGCCTATGAGTAGGCGAGATCTTCAGCAACTCAAAAATGGTAATATGAGCATTAGTTCACTGAAGTTGATATAAAATGCTATAACTAGCTGAGCTAGCTATAGTAATAGATTTTGTGTTTTTGTTGGTGGGGCCAATAGCAGTCTTATTTGCAATTTGCTTTGAAGCGGATGTGGGAATATCAAGTCTCTTATCCACAGTTTGCTTTGGAGTGGACGTGGAAGTATTGAGACCTTTCAAAATAACTCTCCCTCGCGATTGAGTGACAACATTAGCATAGCCTTGAGATTGTTTAGATTCAGACGAATGAGGTGTAGAGCTACACAAGATAAAAGGAGTCCTAAATTTGGGAGCATCATTGCCCCCTCTAGAAGTGATCACATCACAATACTCTATCTCGACAGGTTCAATCATACCAATAACATTGTCATTATTCATGTATGTGTAATTGACTTTAGCATTGGTATTCTTAGCATTTAAAGACTCACCCTTCTCATGAGGAGGGAAGGGATCCTTAAAAGATTTGTGGTCTGAATTCTTGTTATGGCCATCCACAACAATATCATGACTATCGATCAAATCTTGGACCTTGTGTTTTAGCTGACGACAAGTTGAAGTCTTATGACCAATGTTCTGATGATAGTCATAGTAAGCATTATCATTCCACCAATGAGGTCTTGGTTGTGGGTCATAAGTACATTTTTCTAAAGGAGTAAGAACCTAATTCTCTATAAGAGTTTTATAGACCACATCAAGAGGCTCTCCCAAAGAAGTAAAATCATGCTTGGGTCAAGCAGCCCAAGGTTTGTTCCTAGCAAATCTTGAAGTTTGTTGGTTGTCTTTTGTGGTCTTTTCAACAGCCTTAGCTGCTTGTATACTAGAAGTAAGATTAAAATTAGACTTTGAAGGCTTCATAGTAACATTATCCACTACTCCATCATTTACTACATCTCTATTCTTATTGGTAGCCTTTCCTTTATCCTTGTTTGTGGAGAATCCTTGTTTATTCAAAGTCAATTCTCCCTTCTTGATCATGAAGGCCTCTATCCACACTGATTGTTTGATCATACTATCAAAAGTAAGAGGACCTTGTAATTGCACTTAGTATCCAAAGTCTAGAACAAGATTATCCAAGAAAATGTTGAGTCTCTTAGACTCTAGTAGTTTATGAGGACACTTCGTACATAATTGTCTCCACCTTTGGAGAAATGTTAGGAAAGATTCTTCTTGTTGCTATTTTAAGTTGCAAAGATCTTAGATGTTGACCAGATGCTGAATATTATGTGAGTAGTGCTGGAGAAAAAGATTATCCATTTCATCAAAATTTTTAATTCCAATAGGTAATCTAGAGAACCATTCCATAGTTGGTTTGCCCAAACTATGAGGAAACAAGCACATAAGATATGTTTGATCGTGCATGAATTCCATGGACAATGCTCCAAACTCCCTCAAGTGATCTTGGGGATCGGTTGTACCCAAGTATTTGTCATATTTAGGGAGTTCCACACCTCTGGGAAAAGGTGGCATATGAAGACTTCTATCGAAAGGGAAAGGACAAATGCTTTCCATCATAAATTATTGTGTGGGTTTGTCTTTATTCCTCGCAAGTTGACTAATTTGATCTTGCATTTCTCGAACCATCTTTTGCAACTTTGCAGTCTCAATTTCTTCTTCCTTAGCCATGAGTGTTTCAGCTTGATAGTCTCGGGGTAACTTGGCCCCTTGTTTAGCTATCTCAAGGAAGTACTTTTCTTTCTCTTCTAGGAGAAGGATCTCCATCATTTTAATAAGACCCTTGTTAGCTTTGGCAGTGTCTATATCATGTTGAGTTATTACTTTATCTTCATTCCCAAGGATCTCATAAATACTCTAAACCTGATCTTGTTGCTGACCATCTTGGTTTTGATCAAATGGAGGAGGATGATAGAAATAGGTGGGTTGGCGATCACCTTGAGGTTTACTTTGAGATTGATCATCATTGTGGGACTGATTTTGGTCATGTTGAGATTGACCATGAGGTTTCTCATTTCGAGGTTGAGCATGATGTGGGTCATTAGAGGATTGACCATGATATTGATTATTGTGAGATTGATCAAAGGTTTGACTATACTTACCTAGTTGGAAGTCAAATGGATCTCCCATCTTGTCATAGACTTGCGCAGTATATGGAGACTTAGCAAAGTGATGTGAATGAGATCGAAAAGGTGTGGTCAAAGTGACTTTTGGTGAATGAATAGGATCAAAAGATTTAACAAATTCAAGTGAGAAGATGTCGTCAACAGTATCACTAGGTTCAATGATAGAACTATTCTCAGTAGGATCAATAGGTACGATAATAGGACTAGTTCGAGCAAGAGGTCTACCAAAGTTGTGAACAATGAGCTCTCTTGGAAAAATTAGTTGTCTTGATCTTGAAATGAGAAACCAGGTTGCACTTCAAAAAATGATTAAAACACTCTTGAAACACCAGAGGTGATGGTTGAGATGGACTATCTTTCAAAGTATTCAATGTGGAAATCGAGGATATCTCACAAAGTTTAGATTTCGCAATAGATTTAGGAGGATCCATTTCTTGATTAGGAAGTTCGCTTCTACCTTGATCATGATTCTAAATGAGATAAGTCTTGCCACTTCTACTCATGACAGTCATAGATGAAGATGAAATGAGAGAGGACTCAGAATAATACTAGACTCAGTCTCTAAGAAAAATGCAAAGGAGATAAAGGCTAGAACAACCAAGATGCGAGATGGACCTGGTATGAATCGTCAAAAGAGGTGGCTAGAACAGTTGAGATAAGACTATCACAACATGAGATACAAAAGGCATAAAGAGATAAGGTAAACCAACAAGAGACGACATGAGTCAAAGCAAAGATCGATCGATTCCTAACTCAAAACAACCAGTTTCAGACAGTGAACGACAGGAAAGTAGAAAAAGAGACCTTAGACAAAAGGCAGATCAGATAAAAAGTCAAACAGTCAATGTCAAATAGGTCTCTATTTTTGCAAAATGGGCTACAGTCTCACGTGAGATAGTACTAGGCTACGTGAGAGAACACCAGTCTTCATGCGAGAGAACAAAGTCTCACTCGAGAAAGTTCTCTGAAGTGTGAAACCTCATGTGGGAAAAGTGCAAAATTTGATAATCTAACATAATTTTCAAGGTTAAAGTTGAATTTTGAGGTACAACCTGAATTGATGTTTGACAAAAAATCTAGTTTCCTGACAGGTTTGAAGAACAGTTTAATCAACAATCTCATTTTTAGGATTTCAAGCATTCGTTTAAAGACACAAAGGTTCAAATCAAGTAGTTTTGATATAAGAAGCAGTCATTAACAGACCTATCAAGGACAAAGAAAATTTATAGCATCATGGGAGTCTTTGTTTGATAATGATTGGACAATGTGTAAGACTTGATAACAAACACATAGCTTAGCCCTACAAAAAAAATGGTGAGAAGCCAAAACCTTTGCCCCATTGCTTATGCGCATACGTGTACCTCACATAGCCATGTCACCCCCTAGAGGGCGCTCATGTTTTTGGTGTTTCCAAGGACTCGGCAGTGTACATTCAAAGGTTACCCTTGTAGCAGGGGCCAGTGTTGCAACCACCTCCAAATGTCTAGGTGTATGCCTATGATGGGAATTTATGAGAGAGATTCTTCCCCCTCGCGCAAAGATTTTGAATCCTTTTGAAGGTGAACCGGGTAGGCCACTAGCTAAGGAAAGTTTTTAATAGACTTCCATTCATGCTAACCTTGGGTGCCCCCGATACAGGGTTGAGGCCTCATAGCCACACCAACACCCAAAAGTCATACACCCCCGCAAGTAGGGCTAGGAGTGGTGTCGCTTAGTATAACAGATGGAGCCTTCTCAAGATGATAGTCAAAGTCTTGAGAAGGAAGCTAACATGGTTTTGGAGTCTTTAGACTCAAAAAAACATTCTTTATTAGAGTGAGGTGGAATCATTGGTGATAGGTGCATACTCGGTCGTTCTCGGAGGTTCAACTTCTGGCAGGTCCTCTAAAGGTGACACTGGACTTGGTTTAGATTCAAGGGTCAAATTTTCTGGTTCTCCCAAAGGTAGAAGAGCATACTTCTCTATCTTGTTTCCTCACCCAAACACATCAAGAAGATTTATCACCAAGTTAGCTTCACTCCACCATAACTAAAAGCTTTTGGGTTTCTGTTTCTCTCAAAGAGAGAAGAGCATAATCCCCTGGCTAATAGAAGCGTAAAGATTCACTACCTTTCTCCACTTCCCCAAGAATTTGTCATATTAGTAAGATCATTAGGATTTTAGGTTCATTCATGGTCATCACCACCATATAATGAAGAGCCAAAGTCCCTACTCACTATCAAAATCCTCAAGAAATTTTAACGGAGCCCTATTTAGACTATGTGAATAAAAGCAAGAAACAAACACAATGTTTTAGCAATTCTTCAACTCTCATCCTACAATCAAACCATTAGCATGTTTAAGTTCTTCAACAAACATCCTATAGAAAACTATTACGCTGTGAAAATAATAGAGAAATGATAAACAACAACAAATAAGAAACTATCAAAAAACTAAAACTGGAAAGACAGAAACTAAGAAAATCTGAAGCACTGTGTTAAAATCTTGCCCAAGGAAGTACTCCACAGTGCGCAAGAAAGTGTAGGATGCCACACGAAGGCATAGAAGCTCACGCAAGAAAGTGCTACAGTGAGCGAAATCTCGCGCAGGACACTCTAGATTCTCGTGTGAAGATCCATACACAAACAGTACAGACGCACGGCCAAGCTTGAATTTCCTATCAAAAAAGATGAAAATGAGGCCAAAAATCAGATTTTCTGCCCCATGATGGGCGCCAAAATGTGTGTGTCTGAATGTGGATCTCTAAATCAGGCACAAATGCAACATAGTCATTACTCACATGATCGAATTACAAGAGAGTATGAATTACTCAATCTAAAATTCATTGTGAAGTGACTTGTTGCCTCCTATGTAGACGGGGTGTTTAATTACTCTCAGATTGGAGAGCCAACAGCCATAAAACCAGTTCTACAATGGAGGATTTTCAAAAGCTAAGATTAAAAATAAAAATAAAAATTAATGGAATTAATCTAAAAATGAGTGCAATTAATCTAGAAATGAAGAAATGCAATTATACTAAAAGCTTGAAATAAAGATGAAGTGCAATTTTAATCGAAGGACATTGAAATAAATATGATATTAATCTAAGAACAATTAAGCAAATTTTAATCTAACATGAGATGCAATATTAAACTAAAATGAGATATTAAGCTAATTAATGCAATAAAGTTTTGAAAATAATGTAATAATGGAGACTAAAATTGACTATAGTATAGATGCTCTCAAAAATTCCTCCTTTGAATGAAGAAAATAGGTCCATTAAATAGAAAAGCCTGAGAAGATAATGAAGGGGTTCTTGATTTGAAACTCCTGACCCTTCATTTCCATTTGAGACAAAAATGTAAGAATTACTTAATAAAAAGAATGGAAAATGCCACACAGGTGGCCTTTCAAATATCTTGAATTATTAATTCAAAAAGGTGTGTCCATTCAAATATCAAGCAATTATTAATTCCTTTTTATGGGTAATTAGCCAAATGGGGTGAATTTTATTTAATTCCAAGTACTTAGGACTTTAGGATTAAATTAAATTATCATAGGGGTAATTTAGCTAATTAAAGTCAAGAACTTTAGGAATTAATTTTGATATTTAATTAATGCAATTTATGGTCTTTGCAATTGACATCAAGTCAAAGTCAAGTAGGAGAGAGAAACTTGCCTAGGGAACTAGGACTTTGAAGATGTAAAATTGACGAAAATGCAGCAAAATTAGTTGAATTTAATAGGTGCCAATTTTAAGGTATTACAAGGGGGTCTCCCTTCCCTATCTATGGTAGGCTAAGAATCAACAAGAATACTATGAGTAGATGGGTCAGTACTAGATCTAGTCTCAAAATTAGGGGATGGTTTCTTGGCATTCTAAAACCATTTAAACCTCTTCTTCTTCTAAAACTCCAAATGCAACTCATCCTCCTCAGTGTTTTGGTCTTCCTCTTAAAAATATTAACTCCTAGAATCCTCATCCTTACAATTAGACTCAAAGGAAAATTTAGGACATAGTAGGGATTTTAAATGTTTATAAATCAACAGTAGCAAACCCTCATGGAGAACTAGACTTTTCTTAGGATTTTTCCTATGATCCTTAATGTTGGCATCGATAGATGCAAACAAATAGAAAAGAAATAATTTTTTTACTTTATTGCTAAAGTGATTTAGCAACACAAAGTGGTGTCCAAAATCCCTAGCATAACAACCATCTAAATTAATGTACCTCATTATTACCTATAGGTAACACAACATGCCAAACTGACTTGATCTAATCAGTACCAAAGATGCTCTTGGAAAGTTTAACCAACTTCTTTTTCTCCTTGTCATCTTTAGGGAATTTATTCACACCGACTTCCAAGATTTTCATGTCCCTAAAACACTTAAATCCATCAATAGACAACCCACTAACCTAGATGCAGTTAGTTTCTAGAAACATTGGGGTTGAAACCATGGAGCTTCTCAATGAAAGGGGTTAGACATCCCTACTTTAGAATTCTCCAAATGGTAACATTGTTCCTAATCTAATCACAAGTTAAGGGTTCAATTCGTCTTCTATCTCCATTGTTGGCAAGTTGACTATACTAGTGTATATGACTAAGATTAGTGTTGTCATTATGGAAACAAAGTCATATGGACTTTTGGTGTCAGCACACTTACTTAGAAGATCAGAATCTAGCTAAGTATGGAAGACAGAACAGTCAGTGAAGCACCTAATGAATAGAGCATCAGCGCACGTGCATATGACTGAGTTTTGGTATGTTCCTTGAAGATAAGCTTTTGAGCATGTAATCATGCTAAGTCTAAGAACGCATGATCAGATGAGTTACTATGAAGAAGTTACAATGAGTTGAAGTGCCATAGTTAGTGAGCAGCAGAACATAACAGAGCATACAACTGACATACAAGATTTTGATTAGTGGTTATTATTTTGTTTTGTAAAGGCTATGCACCTATTGTATTTATGTTGTAAACATGTTAATAGAAATGTATGCACCCATGCTTGATCCAATTCATTTAGAAGCATTATATGTAATAGGTTATAGGCTGACTTAGTGAATAGTTTTGGTTGTGCCTATATATAAGACATGCACTTTTATATTTGAGAATGAGATGGATAGAGAAGATTAAATAGAAGAGAAGAAGCATGTGAAGTATGTGTTAAGAGTAGTAAGAATGTTATAGAGCTTTACAAGAGGTTAAATCATCAACGCACAAAAGGAACTGATCAGACAAGAAATGTCATAGCAGTAGTTCACCATTGCAGATATTGTGTGTATCTAATATCCAGGAGGTTGTAGCCTTCCTTATTGAGCAGTGAGCTCTGGCAGTGAGCCTTCCACCCCTAACATGGTTTGTTACTTCAAGACTCCTAATAGGGTTCGACCCTTGACAAGGTCATTGTACTAAAACATTGTAATGACTACTCCTAATAGGGAAAAGGACCATTAATAGGTTCATAATACACAAGTATAATTATTAATGGGTATTAATTCCCACCGGGGTTTTTCCTTTGGCCAAGGTTTCCCCATAATCATATATGGTGTTATGTGTTATGGTTGTTTACTTTACTTGCTTTAATATTCAATTCATCAATTAAGTTATTAAGTTAAGTTTCAAGTATCAAAAAGTAATATTGTAGAATGCTGAGTCACCCCCCCCCCCTCTCAATGTTCCCATTCCTAACAATTGGTATTAGAGCTTTGGTCCTCTGAAGATAAGTTTAACCACTTGAGGAGATCATGGATATAGGAGAAGTGAAACATCTAAAGAATAATATTGAAGCAGCTCTTGAAGATCTTGACAGATCTAAAAATGAAATTGAAGAAGTAAAATTGAAGGTCAGTGGCGCACAAGTATTCATTAAGAAACTCAGAAAAGATTTGAAAGATTGTTCAAACAATGATTTGGGAAAAATGGTCAAAAAGTTGAGTGAAGAAAACATGTCTCTGAAGGATCAGATTGAAGAATTGGATGAAAAGCTAATTAACAATCAGGAAGCCTATGAAGAGAAAATCAAAGAGAATAAACACTTGGATGAAGAACTGAGGCAAGAAAACATGAAAATCTTGGAGTTAGAAAACATCAAGAAAAAGGTGGAATCTAAATTGACTAAAGCAAAGAATCATATTGACAAATTGCACACAAGTAAGGATCTAATACAGTCATAATTGCATGCACAAAATATTAAAGGAGATACCATTGATATTGGATTCAATGAAGCACAAAATCAAATCAATGATATGTAAGAAAGAATGAAAGCACCAGAAGAATCTACAGAAACTAAAAAGATTGAAAATCATACTAAAGCTAAAGCTGGACCATCTAAGGATGAATGCAAGCCAGTAAACTGAACTTGTTATACTTGTAACAAGCATGGACATATAGCAAGAGATTGTAAAGAGGAAAGACCTTTCAATGGTTATTGTTATTCATGCAATAAGTTTGGCCATAGAGCTATGAATTGTAGATCAAATCAAAGAAGTCAGACTCAGCAAAATCAAAGAAATCATCCACATCAGAATGTTAGAAGTCCTCAGAACATTACATGTCAGATATGCAATTATAATGGTCATACATCTAGACAATGCAGTATGGTAACTCACATCAATGCGCCAAGGAATATAAGGCCTCTAGTCATTTGTCACTCTTGTAACAAGGTTGGAAATATCTCAAAGTTTTGTAGATCACAAGTGCAAAGACAAGAAAGACCTAATAAGACTCAAGGATCAATTTTGGATGAATTTGGAGAAGTCAAGTTTGTGAAAGCTACAGAAGATGCGAGCAAGATTTGGATGGAAGTAAAGCAAGATAATGTTGATGACTATATAGTGGATGCATCCATAATGGACACACCTTCTACTGCTAGATGAATGGTCCTCTTGGTCATAGGGCAAGCTAGACTAGCTCTAGACCCTTGTGCACCTAGTATACTCACCCTTAGAGTATGTGCCTTTGGTTTTAGTTGTTTGGATACTATTTGATGATGTATGCAAGAGTGCATAGCTTGATTGATAGAAGAAATGAAGATTGGAATTTTCTGTTGCATTCTGTGTTATGGCAGAAAGCATTAATTGTAGAAAAAAAAAATTATAGTCACCGGAGATTCATTATCCACACATTTGCATTCAAATTTGAGCCTTTGGAGAGCATAGGAGATCAAAGAAGTTAGTGTTGGAAGATTGCATTTGATTTCATCAGCATAAGGAAGTTAAGATTGTTGCGGAATCCTAGCTCGGTCATGACAATTCAAAAACCCTTTGGAACCCTATTTGAGTGATTGATCAACTAAGTAATGGCCACTCCAGTTGTGTTTGATGTTATTGAAAGGAAGAGATACATTTTCAAGAAGCATCCCTTTAAGTCAATCCTAGATGATTTGGAAGGGGTATTCTCTAGAACTCCAATGGGAGTTATGCATGTAGAAGACATACACACATACATATACCGCAAGAAGGAACCTGTAGGATTCAACATGATTAGGTTGCACTTAGAGTCAATGATGAAACCATATATGACATTCATGGATGAGTTCGTGCACCTTGAAAATTACCCAATTATTGAGTATGGGGCTGCATATGAGTTCTATGAATCTGAATGGATTAAGATCCCACTGAGAAGAATTCATGCTAAACTATTTTGGATAGGATAATTTCTAGTTCACATCACTTTAGATCTCATTTATGAGATGATAGGATTATCTAAGATAGGTGCCATTCTTCCTACTAGTAAGGATGTCAAGAATCTAGTTGAGAAAGCTTGTAAGTCCCGTAGTGATAAGCACGACATGACAATTGAGCTGATAGAGGAGAAGGACATAAAACTAATGTCTATGATACTGGGTTATAAGTTACATCATGCAAATAGAGTCAATAGTGTGTCTATGTCCACTATTTTGGTAGCTATCAGAATTGTAAGGGAAAATGGAGAGTTCAACTTGTGTGAGATCTTGCGCGCATAGTTGATGGATAACATAAGTGCTATTAAGCATTACAAGAGAAAAGTGTTCAAATTTGGGTCACTTATCATTTATATGTACTTTCACATTGTTGGTAAAGTATCTGATCTTTATCTTGATAGGAGTCTGCCCATGATGCCACATATTTCACTCAAGGAATCATCTGAGAGCACCTTGAAAGATTTCATGGATTTAGAGATAAAGACATTCAAAATCGGGATGCAAAGAAGGTATAGGATGCCTGAGAGTATAGTTGAAAAGTATAAAGACAACATTTGTTTTATGGTGGAGACAAATATCACATGCATGGAAGCTGTAGAGCCTAGAACTAAGTGGATTCATCCACTTGGTTATGAAGTAGAAAAACACATTCTAGAAGCCTATGCACAAGTCCTTCTATCAGTGCCTAAGGATCCCAATGAACCAAGATGGGGTACTTATGAGGAAAATACAAGACAAGTAGATTCAGTCTTGTATAGTGTTGCGACATACTGAAAATCCATGGTGTCACACAACCAGACTTGGATAAAGCTAGGGAAGCCAAGATTGCAATGAAACTTGAGAGTGCACCCTCTTCTAAAGTGAAAATAGAGAATACTGATGATCCCAAGGAGAAGAAGAAAAAGATAGAAGAAAACACTCATGCACCCACAGATACTATTGATTTGGAGTCCACACCACCTCCTAAGCCTAGCAAGATGCCTAAGAGGAAAAAGTAGACTGGCACAATCCACCCATCCTCTAGAACAATAAGAAGCAAAGGCAGAAACACACAAGCACCTCCTGAGGTAGGATTCAGACTGAATCTTGAAGTGTTGAGAACCAGGGTAGTAGATTAAGGAAGAATTGATCAAATTGCTAAGTTCTATGATAAATATCATGAAATAGATAAATCAGAGATTCATAGTATGATCATAAAGCATATGATTAAGTTCAAGAAGATTGTCTTGGAATGTAAGACAATTATTCCTGATCAAGTATGGAATATACTTGATTCTTTGAAGAGACAAGCTATAGAAGAAGATTTCAAGATAAGGGAAAAGACACTAGATGATAACCTCCATGTTTGTTCATTTGAAGAAAAATCATTGTTGCTAGATTTGGTGAAGCCTCACGTTAGAACCAAGCTCAAAAATCTACAGATTATGAACAAGGATTATGAGTTGGTTGCAAAGGAGACTAAGAAGGCATTTGAGAACGTGTTTTTGGAAAGACACATGTATCCTCCTACTGTGCCTACAACTCAAGCTCCCTCTAAGAAAGCCAAGGATTTTGAGATCCAAAATGCACCTATGACAGGTCCACATGATTCTACACCCACATAAGCAATGGAGTCTGTGCCCATGCCTAAAACAAAAGATGAAACTATCATAATTGATATTGTTGAAATATCAATGGTGGCTATAGATAAGGACTTAGATAAGTTTGAGGAAGCATTTGTAAGCATTGAGGAAGTAGAGATTCTATGCATTGATGAATCTCCTAAGTAGCAAGAAGAAGTGAAAATCAAAGACTTGACTGGATAGGAAGAAGAGAAGGAAGATGAACCTGCAGAAGAGCCCTCTATTGAATTACCAGTGAAGGTAAAGACTGAAATCATGGACAACACACTCATCACACCCAAGCCATCAATTTCATTATTTTCAAGTTTGACCCCTGATACAACAAGTTTAGACTCATGGGGAGAAGAATATTTAATAAAGATTAGTATGTTAGCAATAGAGAAAGAAAAAGAGAAACAAGTTATGAGAAATCCATTATTTGTTGAATCAGTCAACATACCAAATAGCCTACTTCTTGAGGATAAAAAAGTATCAAGTGTACATTCAGTAGATGATGCCAGCACCATCTTGACATGCTTCAAAGAAAATTTCTCAAGTCTTGATGAATCAACATCCAAGATTGCAAAAGAGAAATATCTTAAGAAGAGGTTGAATGAATTGACAAATAACTTTGCACTTGACCTCAATTCTCTTAAGGTTGGTCAAGCTATGTTAAAAGAGATAGCAGTTAAAGGAAGGAAGATAATAGCTGATTGTATGAACAAAGACAAACTCACATCAGACCTTACCAAGAAGATTCAAGAACTTGAATATATGATGGAAGTTGTGAGAAAATTAGTAGAAGACCCCTCATAGGATATAAACATGTGTAATAATGTCTATCAAGGAAAAATAGATAAGATTGAGAAGGCAGAGAAAGAGATTGGGAAAATAAGGGCTAGACAAACACATTTGAGACATGTACTTGCACCCTCTCTAGATGTGCTCAATCAGAATATCAAGGAGATTGATGCCACCATTGTAACATATGATCAAGGCCCATGTACAAAGTTAAAAAATATGGAGAAGTTAACTTATGCATTATGCACCCATCTCTAGACAATAGATGCACTCAAAGCATTTTGGCAGCAAGAGATCCAAAACCTTAAGATTGCATACCCAGATGTACTCACATGTGTAAGTACTTGAAGTTTCATTTTTTAGCACCTTTTTCATTAATGTCAAAGGGGGAGTAGAGTATTATGGAGCATTAGAAGGATAGAGCAATATAAGGGAGATATAAGATAGAGTATATGATGTACAGGAAAAGATAAGGATATATGTTAGAAAGTTTTTTTGTAAAAAATATAGTTTAGCAACTTCACCATATTCCTTTGCTACCATTAATGAAAAAGGAGGAGATTGTTGGAAAGTTAACTATAGTAGTGTATATGACTAATATTAATGTTGTCATTATGGCGACAAAGTCATATGGAGTTTTGGTGTCAGCACACTTACTTAGAAGATCAGAATCTGGCAAAGTATGGAAGATAGAACAGTCAATGAAGTACCTGATGAATAGAACATCAATGCATGTACGTATGACCGAGCTTTGGTATGATCCCTTGAAGATATTATTTTGAGTATGTAATCATGCTAAGTCTAAGAACGCATGATCAGATGAGTATGAAGAAGTTATAGCGAGTTGAAGTGACACAGTTAGTGAGCGACAGAACATAACAAAGCATGCAACTGACAGACAAGATTTTTATTAACAGTTATTATTTTGTTTTGTAAAGGTTATGAACCTATTGTATTTATATTGTAAAAATGTTAATATAAATGTATGTAAACATGCTTGAGGCAATTCATTTGGAGGCACTGTATGTAATAGGTTAAAGGCTGACTTAGTGAATAGTTTTGGTTGTGCCTATATATAAGACATGTGCTTTTATATTTGAGAATGAGATGAATAGCAAAGATGAAATAGAAGAATAGAAGCATGCGAAGTATGTGTTAAGAGTAGTAATAATCTTATAGAGCTTTACAAGAGGTTAAAGCATCAACATACAAAAGGAACTGATCAAACAAGTAGTGTCATAGCAGTAGTTCACCATTGTAGATATTGTGTGTATCTGATATCCAGGAGGTTGTAGCCTTCCTTATTGAGTAGTGAGCTCTGGTAGTGAGCCTTCCACCCCTAACAGGGTTTGTTACTTCAAGACTCCTAACAAGGTTCGATCCTTGACAAGGTCATTGTACTAAATCATTGTAATGACTGCTACTAACAAGGCAACAAAACATTACAGGTTCATAATAAACAAGTACAATTATTAGTGGGTATTAATTCCCACTGGGGTTTTTCCTTTGGCTAAGGTTTCCCCATAATCATATTTGGTGTTATGTGTTATGGTTGTTTACTTTACTTGCTTTAATATTCAGCTCAGCAATTAAGTTATTAAGTTAATTTTCAAGTATCAAAAAGTAATATTATAGAACACTTTAATTCACCTCCCCCCCCCCTCTCAATGTTCTCATTCCTAACATCCACCCATCATTGTAGAATCAATCAAAAAACTAGGTGGAACAAGAAAACCTAGAATGGAGGCACACATAAAAATCTCACACAACACCTATAAAGTGTGGGAGGAACTACAAAAATATCGAATTAAAATCCCCTTAGCTTCCATCTCACTCCTCATAATAAAGGAAAATAATGATAGCATAGGTTGCATGATCATTAAACCATATGGGATTGAACATTTCATTCATGAGTCCAATCATATCTCATAAAGGAGTTAACATATTTAGACACACAATCTCCAAGGTTCTAAGTCATTTTTTCATGTGCATGAACCCCCTCATTTGCAAAATAATCCACCTCTTTTAATTTCTCAAAAAGCATGGGAAATATGAATTTTAGCAAAGGATTTTAAGATATCCAAGGAATTATTAATACACTTTTCAATGGTGCAAGATGGTTTTTGGAGACCCTTAAGGCATTGAATGATATTATTTGAGTCTCCATCTAACCACACCATCTTGCAATTTAGAATTTTAGCCAATCTTAAACCATGGTAAGAAACAACTACTTTAGCAAGTTGATTAGTCTAACTTCCCAAGGGGAGTGCCACCACTAAAAGGAACCTATCATTATCATCTCTAACTACTCCCTCATACCTAGCTAACCTGGGATTTCCCTTAGCCACCCTATCTAAGTTGAGTTTCACCCAACCAGTAAGAGGAAGATTCTAATAAATGTTTTCCTTAAATAATTTAACAAGTCTAAAAGAAATGGAGATATCAACTTTGATTTTCCAAGTGGAAGTCACTCAATAATTATACTGATAAAATAATTGGTTAGCCCTACTAGTAAACTTAGTGTTAGCATAATTATATTTTTGTGAGATAGCTCTAAAGATATTTGCAAAAGAAAATTTGGTTGAAAGAGTTGAATCCCTTAAGACTTTATTATTTCTCTCTTTTCATAACCCAAAACCAAATGAGGAAACGTTGAGAACCATAAAAGATTCAATAGTTGATTTAAAGAGGGAACCTTCCAATGGAAAAGGAAATCTATAATAGAAGATGGGAACACCCAATCCAAATTCCAATGTTTTAGAAGATGACCTCATACCTCATGAGCATAATAAAAATTAAAAAATAGTGAAGAGTAGATTTAGCTTCATCATGAGAGAACATTTGTTAGGTAAACAAAATCCTCTCTTACAAATATTATCTAGAGCTAGTATCTTGTTTTGAAGCAAGATAAAAAAGAATATATTAACCTTTAGGATGATGGCATTAGACCACACTCTAGCCTAGGGAGGAGGGGGATAGTGGGGAGAAGCCTGCATAGGGATTTTCAAGGCAACATATAAAGAACCCAAAGAAGAAGCCTTCTAAACCAACTAGTCCTCCACATCTTGTTGCATAACCAAAATATAATTCAATGAAATTTTAAGGGCAAGGAGATCATTACTAATAGTAACAATATTAAACAAATTTCCATTAGTGATATAATCAACAACCATCTATCTAAATATGGAAATGCAATAATTCATCAAGGGCCTAAAATTTGGGTTAGTGCATAGTAGTTTATGGCCAATCTAGTTGTCGTCCCAAAATTGTATCCTCCCTATAGAGCCCACTTTCCAACAAACACCTATCCAAGGATATGCTTAACTCAAATCACATTATTCTAGAGAGTAGATCCCAAGGGAAACCCCTCATTATTTATTAAATCCCATAGAGAATCAGTATGATGTAAATATTTACTTGTCCAAATGGAGTTCCTCTCCCCTTTGGAATTAAAAATTCTTCATATTTGTTTGGCCAATAGAGCCTTGTTAAAATCTAAAAGATTTATTAAACCTTGAGACCTCCTATTTTCTTAGGTTTGTAAATAGATTCCCATGCCACAAGAGGGATTCTCTTTCTTACTTCCACTCCCAACAAAAGAAACCACTTAGATAAATCTTCTCAATAGTCTCCATAAATTTAGAAGGCATTTTGAAAAGACTAAGGGTATAAGATAATAAATTATAGATGAGAGACTTAGGAGTTTAATCTTCCTTTCTTGACTCAAAAAGAGACCCTTTCCATCCTACCAACTTCTTAAGAAATTTATCAACCAAGGATAACCAACAATATTTAGGAACTTTAGAAAAAAGAGGCAACCCCACACTGATAGAAGGAAGCTTACCAATGACACATCCTAGAATATTAGAAATATTTAAATATATCTAGCCTAGGGAATATTAATAAAGAATAGAGATATTTTAGCAAGATTAATTATTTTACCTATGTAATACATGTATATAAACCTCTAAGACTCTTTTAAGGTTTCTAGCCTCACCAAAAAAATAACTCCCAAGAACTATAGTGTCATCCACAAAATATTGGTGGGAACAAACCAAGTCATATGAAGATGGTTTGAGGCCTTTCAACCTGCCATCAGTAACCATTCTGTGCATATATCTCCCCAAATTTTTGGCCAAAAGAATAGAGAGAAGAGGAGACAAAGGATCGCCTTGTCTTAAACCCCTAGAGACATTAAAGAAGTAGGAGGGAGATCCACTAATAATAATTGAAGTTTTGGTAGTGGAGATGAGTTGCTAGATCAAGTTTTGATTTTTTTTGTTGAAGCCAAAGATAACCAACACTTTGATTAAAAAATGTCAATCCACCCTATCATAAGCTTTGGATAGATCATGCTTCAACAGAAAGCCTTGAAGATTAAAAACCTCCAGGGAGTGAATATTCTCATGCAAAGTCACAATGGAGTCCAATATTTTCCTTCCTAGAGAAAAACCTGTGTTGAATAGAAATTAAATGAGGAATAATGACAAGCAATCTAGAAGTGAGAACCTTAGACAAAATTTTATAAATTGAGTTGTACAAACTAATGGGGTGAAAGGAATCAAAGGAATAAACACCATGATGCTTAGGAATAAGCATAGTATAAGTAGATTTCATCTCCTCTAGAATCCTTCTAGAACCAAAAAATTCTTTAACCACATTTTCCACATCTTCAACAATGATTTCCCAAAAGGTTTGGAAACATAACATTGAGAAACCATCAGGCCTAGGGGCATTATTCCATCAAAAGAGAAAACAATCATTTTTATCTTCTTCAAAAAAGGGATAATAACACATATAGTTATTCTAAAAAAGTAAAACACATATGCATTTTATTGATATTAAGGTATGAAAAAACCATGTTCTTGCTTAGGTTTTTAGTTCTATAAAATATGAACATGTTTTGAATGCTAATTCCTTTATCCTCCCCTTATTTTTTCATTGGGATAGATACACAAATATGTAAAATATAACTTATACTTTAAGCTATGTTTTCTGTATGTATTAGCAAGATGTTTGAGAATGGTTTCAAATATCTATGAGCCATAATGTGTGTACCATCCTAAATTGTAAGAACCTATAATTAGATGCCCAATTAGGCCTTATTTTACCATGTTTGAGCTCTCACAATAATTCTTGGTATTCTAGCTTGATGTCGCCTAAATCTCCAATTTTCTTTCCATCCTCTTGACTCCCAATCCTAGTTTCATCCTCTTTTGGTGGGAAGAGAGCACCAAAATTTCCCTCTTCTAGAAACCACCCTATGTGGAGCTGATGCTATTCATGTTTTTGTCATTGCTGTCAATATATCCTATGCATATTGATGATCTAGTTGTATTGGTTGATGTGTATAGATATCTTTGGTGTATCAGTAGAGGTGTTCACTGAAGGATGTGTTTTAAATGTTTATTCTTATCCATTTATATGGTGGTTCTATTTAATGTTCCATATTTGGTGGATTGATTATTTGGGTTTGGTCCTATTTGGATCATGTGCATTTATGTTTCGGTCCTAGCAGCTACTGTGTAACATTCTTATCATATCCATTTCTACTGAAAGCTTTGGTGATGGTGTAGCATGTTGATATGCACAAGGCATGTTGTATTGTGCAAGGTGGTCCACGTCTTATTCCTTACCACCACAAGAATATTTTGGTGTGACCTATTTCAAACTGGCTTAGGTTGACTTGTTTTATAGCATCAAGTAATATATTAAGAGTGATATTTTCAATTGTTTGTATGGCATGTGTGATACATGTATGAGAAGTGATTGTGAATTTGACAAGAGGAGTTCTTTGTGTTGATGATCATGTGTGGATGAAATCAATAGAAGACTAACATATTATATTTTTATTGTATATTATCTATGGAAATGGTATCAATGGTGGATTCAATCTCATTTCCTATACTTTGGCAGTGAGCCTATTTGTATTGGCAATTGTCTATTTTCAAATTTTAGGGTAGTGAGCGTGACTAGAAGTAAGCCAGATGTAATGAGAAAACTAACAGTGAGCCTTTGTAAAAATCATCTTAATCAGTGCCACCCTAACCAATGTTTCATTTCATGATAATTAGCTTCTCTATGATATTTCCTAGTTTGGATTTCCACATAAATTTTAGTGTTCATTGTGTTGGTGTTTCTATGCTAATTGCATGTTCATATATGATATAATTGCTTACCAGTAGAAAATAGGTTAATGTTGATATAGCTATTATTATCATTTGCATGATTTGTGGGTTTATCGACATCATTTAATTTTTATCAAGTGTTTGAGAATAACTAATCCCCCCCTCTCAGTTATTCAGTATGCTCAATAATTGGTATCAAAGATTGGTTCTTAGGTATAGAGCTTAATTTCTTGAAGCAGATCCGATGTCACATTAATTGAACATTCCTACTTTTGATGGATCAAACTACAGTCATGGAAAGAGTAGATGATAGGATATTTGATTTCAATTGGTTACAACACTTGGAAGCATGCGAAGACAAAGTATGTGTTCTCTCAGAATGGCCTTGAGACTCTAGATGAAAGCATAGCATATGAGGAGAATTAGAAAGTGAGGTATGCTATCACTAGTGCTTTATCAAAAGCTAAATTATGTAAGGTTATTTCTTTGAAGACTTATTATGAAGTTTGGGAAAAATTGAAAGAGATTCATGAAGGAAATTATAGGGTTAAGTTATCTAAGAAGCTAATATAAAAGCGTCAATATGAGAATCTAAGAATGAAAGAAGATGAAGACATTAGGAGATAATTTCATAGAGGTGGGAATGTAGTTAATGATATCACCAATCAAGGACGTAGCATTACTGATGAAGATTTTATGGAAAATATCTTGATGACATTATCGAATAGCTATAGTGATAAGATCTCAGCGATTGAGGAGGTTTATGATCCAAATAATTTTACTAAAGAGAAATTATTTGGTACTTTAACTACATCTGAGTTGAAGAAGTTCATAAAAGAGAAGAGAATATTTGAAATGGAATTCAAGGAAACTAAATTAGAAGATCCTAACAATGATGATGAAGAAGAATTTGAAGAAAACTTTTCAAGAAGACTAAAGAAAGGTACCGGTAAGTACAAAAGGTATGTTACCTCTTAAATACTTTAGACATGAAAAAATTGGTCATTTGGCTACTAGATGTCCAAAGAAGGGTCCTAGACAACAATTTAAGAAGTTCAACAAGAAGGTTTTCTATGTAAATGAAGAGGCTAGTATCTCAGATGATAATTATGAAGCATAAGATTGTTTGTTTAATGTTGAAGAAGATACGAAATCAGAAATTGATATCTCTAACATTTGTGTTAAGGTTGATGATGATGTTGCAATTGATTTGTATGTTAGAAGGAACAAAAATAAATGGCTAATTTATAGTGGTTGTTATCAGCATATGACTGGAGATAAAATTAAGTTTGTGTCACTTGAAAAATATGATGATGGTCCTATTAGATTTGGTGATGATAAGGCTACATATATTGTTGGTAGAGGATCTATTATTTTTTGTGAAAATAATAATACTGAAAATGTCTATTATGTGAAGGGTTTATGTCACAATCTCTTAAGTATTGGATAGATGTGTGAGAATGGATATGATGTTGTTTTCAAGAATGAAGGATGTGAGATTCAGAAGAGATCTAGAGATATGATTATAGTTGGATAAAGGATGGGAAATAATATATACCATCTTGAAGGTGCTTCGGATGGATGTTGTTTACTATCTCAGACCAATGACAATTGGTTTTGGCACCAGAGGATGTGCGGCATCAATTTTGACAATTTGGTGAGAATAAGTTCATTACATGCAGTAAGAGACTTACCTAGATTATGCAAAGAAAACATTGTTATTTGTAAGGGATGTCAAGAAGGAAAATAGAGGAGAGAGTCTTTCAAGACAAAAGACTATTCATCTACTAGTTTAATAGATCTAGTGCACACTAATCTATGTGGTCCTACGATAAAAAAAGGTTGTCAAGCTGAGAGATACTTTATACTATTTATTGATGATTATTCAAGGTTGACTTGGGTAGCATTTCTTAGAGAAAAATCAAAGGCTTTTGAAAAATTCAAGATATTTAAGGCTAGAGTTGAGAATGAATGTGGTAAAAAGATTAAATGTTTGAGATCTGACAAAGGAGGAGAATTTTCTTTTGATGTGTTTGAGATTTTATGTGAGAAACATGATAGTAAAAGACCATTTTCAGTGGCTAGAAAACTACACCAAAATGGTGTTGTGGAATGGATGAATCAGAAAAATTCAGGAAGAAGCAAAGACTATGTTAAAGAAAGAAAGTTTATCAGAAATGTATTGGAGAGAAGCAATACATACTTCCATATACGCACTGAAATAGATTTTTTTACTAGAAGAAATATGGAAAGACATCATATGAGTTATGGCATGGAAGAGAACCTATAGTTAAGTATTTCAAAAATTTTGGAAGCAAGTTTTACATTCTAATATATTAAGACAATCTTAGAAAATTTGATACTAGAGCTAACAAAAGCACATTTCTAGGATATTCTACAAGAGAAAGGCATAGTGATGTTACAACATCAAAAGACTAAATAAGATTGTAGAAAGTGCAAATGTGAAGGTTGATGAATATTTTCAAAAGACTCCTAACAGACATATTGAATATGAATCTGATATAGAGAACATAGAACATAGAGCATAGAACATAGAAAATAGGATAAGATGATAAGAAAGAAGAGGAAGAGACAAAACTAGCATCGACATCTACAACAAAGAAACCAAAGTATGTGTAGAAAATCATTCTAATAATTATATTATTGGTGATAAAAATAGAGTTGTTACTAGTAGTAGAGAAATAAAAGATCATGATTTTTTTGTGTTTACTTTCAAAGGTTGAGCCTAAATCTATATAAGAAGCACGTAATGATTAGAATTGGGATAAGGTATTGAATGAAGAACTTTCAAGATTAGATTGAGAAGAATTAGAGATGGGAAATTATGCCCAAACTAGCTAATAATAATGTGACTGGTAAAAAATGGTTTTACCAAAATAAACTATACGAGAATGGTAAGGTAATAAGAAACAAGGAAAGGTAAGTATGAAAGGGTTACACTCAAATTAAGGGAACTGACTTTGATGGGACTTATGCCCCTATTTCCTAGATGGAGGTGATCTAGGTATTTCTAGAATTTGTAGCATATAAAGATTTCAAAGTTTATCAGATGGATGTCAAGTTAGCATTTTTTAATGGATAATTGAAGGAAGAAGTTTACATTGAGCAACCAGAAGAGATTAGTTTAGAAGAGAATCTAGATGTGTTGTGTAGATTGAAGAAGGCATTGTATGGATTGAAGTAGGCACTAAGAGCCTAGTATGGCAGATTGGATAAATATTTGATTGTTCAAGGATTTTAGAAAGGTTCAGATTTCACACTAATGACTTATATTGATCAGATTGGGGAGGTTGTTTGGATAAATGATGAAGTGCCAATAGTGGAACTTACTTTCTTGTATCCTAGTTAGTTTCTTGGTCAAGCAAGAAGCAGGATTCTATAACTTTATCAATTGTTGAATTATAATACATTATAGCATCCTCATGTTGTACTTAGTTATTATGGATGAAACATACTTTTAAGGATATAGATGTTAGTTTTGATGATCCAATTCAATTATGTGAGATAAAACCAATGCTATAAATATCTTAACAAATCTAGTGCAACATTCCATAACAAAGCATATATCTATCAGATGTCACCTCTTGAGAGAGAAGGTGTTGAAAGTGAAGTGAGGCTTGATTATGTGCCTACAAAGGAGAAGATAGAAGACATATTTAAAAAACCTTTGTGCAAGGATACTTTTGAGTATCTTAGGGGGAAGCTAGGCATTTTACCCCTTCCTAGTGCTCACAAAATGCATCAATATGTGTATTAGTCCAGTGAATTGCATGCTCATTCTTTTTTAGATCAACGCTTGGTGGATTCCTCTCTAGGGGATTAGAGTGAGTTATTCTGGGGACTTTTGGCCCTTTTTTAATTATCTTCAAAGGGGGAGAATAACAATGAGAAGAACAAAAGAACAAAGAACTTTGATGCTGATTTCTTTTGATGGTGATTTGTTTGCTTTGTTATTGATGAATGTTTCCATCAATGAAAAAGGGGGAGATTGTTAGAATGTGAAGTTGATTCTACTCATGTTGTTATCATTAATAGTTGGCATTGATGTCAATATATCCTATACATATTTATGATCTAGTTATATTGATTGATGTGTACCAAAACTTTGGTGTATTGGTAGAGGTGTTCAATGAAGGATATGATTTCAATATTGATTATTATCTACTTCGATGGTGGTTCTATTTCATGTGCAACATATGGTGGAGTGATTATTTGGGTTTGGTCCTATTTGGAGCATGTTCATTTATGTTTCGATCCCAACAGCTACCATGTAATGTGCTCACCATATTTTTTGCTATTGAAAGCTTCTGAGATGGTGTAGTGTGTTGATATTCACAAGGCATGTTGTATAATGTGAGGTGGTCCATGTATCATTCCTTACCACTATGGGAATATTTTGGTGTGGCCTATTTCAAATCAATTTAGGCTGACTTGGTTGATAACATCAATAAGTATAAGAAGATTGATGTTTTTAGTTGTTCATGTGGCATGTTTGATGCTTGTATGTGAAGTGATTTTGAATCTAACAAGAGGGGAGGGTATGTGTAGGATCATGGTATGCCAAAAAGTGGCGATGTGAAAAACTAAACTTTTCACTCATCCAAAAGAGCACTAAAAGTTTGTTGACTTTTTAGTAGGCATGGGTGTCAGTACACCTGGTCAGGCCAAAAGCCAAAGCATAGGCCTAATCTGATATCCGATAATATCCGATATTTGATTTTTGCCAGAAAATTATATTTCTAGCCCACAGCCGCATTCAACGTTTTCATTGTAAAAATGTTGAACATGGCTATGGTTTTGAATATCTAATATTTTCTCATATATGATTTTCTCGACAAGAAAAGGTAAGTTAATTTTATTGTTTTTATTATTTTTTAATTGAAATTTATAGTTTTTTATATAAAAATTAGGGTTTAAATGAGTTTTTTTTTAAAAAAAAAAAATTGATTGTAATTATCTATTTGGGTTCTAATTGTAATCGGACATGGAATCAAATCAATCAAAAAATCCTCCCAATGATCATGCAAATAACCTAGAACCACCTCCAAACAATCCCCCATTTTCAGAAGATGAACCAGTCTCAAACCCTCGTCATTTAGAGGATCTCATAGGAGACAATCTAAATTAAATTAGAGGATATCAGACCACATATGCTAATATCCCCACATTATGCCCCATGTTTTCCACATTGAACTCCATTATTGAAAACATGGAGAAAAATACAGAGCAACATAATGTTGAACTTCTTTGGCATGATTCCATGCACGCCCAGTTTGACAATGGGCTTGACTATGATTAGTTATGAACCTAAACATAAACAAACGTGACATTGTAATATTTTTGTGGATCCCAAAACTACTTTAAAAGTGAACCCTAAAAAACCCAAGTTGTCAATTAAATGGTGCACAAATGATGCAATACATGACAACTTTTGGGACCGCTGGTGGATGGTTTTTGATAGACCACCTCACAGCAATTTGGATGTCCCATTTTATTTCATTAAAAAATTGTCCCTTGAATGATAGTGATGCATATAACTACGTCTTCAAGGTGAATGATACTACACAACACACTACAAGCACTGAAGAACCTCATGAAGATGTGCATTAGGGGCATAGATAGCCATGGACTCCTACTATTAAGGTAAGGGTAAACAATTCACTTTTTACATTGTATTTAATTTTAAACCTTCATGTTTTTAGTATAATTTTCCTATAATGATTTCCCACTTATGTTTTTTTATGTGTTACATTTATGTTCAGTTGATGACCAAGGAGGAGATGGCACAAGTGGAGGGGTCCACACTTTTGGCCATATCATTTGGCCTTGACACTTCCACGGCACATATGTTTTGATGTACTCATTGGTTTCCTTAAATTATTATAATAGTATATGTACATGTGTTTTCTAATTTTTACGATCATCTTATTACATGCTGATGTAGGTGTCACTAGTTGCCACTGGGGGGCAATGTGAGGGGGTTCAAGCATTAGGTGTTGACAAGGGGAAGGTAATTAACTAATTTAGTTTGTTTATGCATACATGTATACTTGTCATTTGTGTGTACTAATTTTTAATTTACATGGTTTATTTGACAAAGGGTGGTGTCTAATGATGTCGTGAGACCCTTTCACCATGATAGAGTCATAGGCATCTCAATTTGTAGTGATAGCCCCACAATACGTATATCGCTAAAGTTATTTATGTGTATTTTACTATCAAGTATATATAATATGATCAAGTCATGATTTTATGAAGTATTTGTTTGAATTTTGTAGGTCACCCCTAGTTTGAGGGAGGTAGAACACCAAGGGTTTGTATCGTTGATGACTCGGTTGACATTTCTTGAAGAAAGTTCAACACATGTAAGTTTTAATGTTAATTCAGTATTTTTGTAAACATAAATTTTCTACCAAGGATTTAACATCAAATAGTATAACTCATAGATCAATCTCATGATCAAAAACATATACAGGTCGAAGTCAACATTGGTGGCATTGTTCCTTTGCTACCAAGGACATATATTAGGTCTCCTGTCCATGTGAGGAGTCAGAGAGGTGAGGTACATGAGAGTTCAATTCTAGTTTAAATTTTATTTAGTATTGTTGACTATGATAGTGTGTTGAGCAAGGGCTGGATTAAAACCTTTAAGGTCTTCATACTTCCATGCAAATACATCGCTGAATTCCTTGAATAATTGGGTGTAAGCCTACTTTTCCAAATCAGTGTTTACTTTTCCAAATTGTAAGCTTTTACCTGGTTCTAATTCTAATTCAACACATTTCTCTTGTTGAACTACTAGGCTAGATTTATTCTTCTTGACTTGATCATCCTTGTTGAAGACAGTCTCTAAGGTGAGAAGGCCTTTAGGCATTTTGTTAGACTTAAGTTGTATTACTTGGTCACCATAATTTTGCAATAGTCTGTCTTGGTTATGATTTGAGAAGAAATCCTCTTCAAACAAGAATTGTAGAATTTTCTCATCATTTTCGAACACTTGCCAATTAGTATCATTATCAGGGATAGAAGGTCTGACAATTACTTTGATATGCTATTGGGTCTCCCCTTTTGAAATACTATTAGGAATGTCATATTGATTCAGCTTTCTAGGGATAACAACAATGTTGAAAGCACAAAAGTCTTTAATTGCATCCCAAACTCTATGTTTGTATGCTCTCAAGGTGTCATTTTTGGTTGCACTTATCCCTCTCACTTGGCTAACTACTAAATCACTATCACCATATACTTTTAAGGCTTTGAGCCCTCTTTTTCTAGCCCACTCCAGTCCATTCACCAAACTTTCATATTCTGCAGTGTTGCTAGTGCAAGAGAAACTAAATTTGAAAGTTGTATAGTATCTTTCACCTTTTGGGGACACTAGCATAGCAACACCACCAGAGCCATGTCAGATTCTAGCTCAATCAAAAAACAATTCCCAAACCTAATTTCTTTGATCCTTTGAATCAGTGTCCTCTTTGAGAAGATTTGGCTCTATAGATCCACTCTCTTGTATCAAATAATTTACCAAACTAGCATCCCAAATAAAATTTTCCTAGGCTTCAAAAACCTTTTCTGATTCTAGTTCATCTAGTAAAATATCAGGGATATTTTCTGTCTTAGTGTTTGCTTCTCTAATAGTTGGGAAATCACTGTTATCAAATACAGGGTAGCTTGCATTGATGGTATTGGACACATATGGCTCTATATGGTGTGTTACCAATGATTCAGATTTGATGGTGACCTTGGTACCATATCTTGTGTGAAAAATCATGTGAGACCAGTTAGAAGAAAGGTAGCCTCCTATCTTGGCTATGAACTCCCTTGATAGGCATATTGCAAATAAAGAAGGAAGATCTATGATATATATATCAAGTAGGATAGAGAAATTAGGACTAGCATGAAGGATTAGACTGGTATCCTTAGCCACACCTATAGTGTTAACTGAGGATCCATCAAGTTGTGTAACCTTCTTTTGGAGGGGTTCATATTTAAGTCCTAATTGGTCAGCCACCTTTTTGGGCATTACAGTGCTAGTAGCTCCACTATCTACCATACAATTATGTACTAAGGATTTTCCAATAATTAAAGATACATAAAAGGGAGGGGGTTTTGAGTTCCTACCTTGAATGGTATTGGCTTTGGAGTCACCACTTGGAGCCTCCTTTTCTTGATTAGTGTTGACCAACACTAGCTTTGCAGCTTCTTTTGTATGCTGAGGAGTTGTCATTTCAGTCATAGCTTTCTTCAAAATCTCAGGTTGCCTTGGAATAGCCAAAGAGTCCCACATAGACATAGTAATGTTCACCTTCTTCATGTTGTCTACAATGTTGAAAGGTGTCATAGTGTGTACTCTTTCTTGTGCTTTTACTATGATGGGTTCCACTTCTTTGAGAGTCTGGCCCTCTTTTCTTGTGATGACAAGAACATTCTTGGATATGATGCGAGTAGCTTTAGTCCCAGAATCTGCTTGCTCCATGTCTTGAGCTCTTCTCTTTGACCTTGTGTTGGCAGAAATGGAAGGCTCACCAATGACTCTATTGAAGTCTTGTTGCTCCCAATTGAAAAGAGCAGTCTCATTATCTTGTGGTTCTTGTCAAGGAATTGATCCATTGGGAGAGGCCTCTAATTGAGTATATGAGGCATTTTTAACCATTAGGGCTTGGTTCATCCATCCATTTGAATAGGTAGCCTGATTATGAGGTTGATTACAAGGGAAACACCATTCATTGTCCAAGGCCATATTATTTTGACTAGGGACCATGTCCCTAACTAGATTTATAGAATTGAGAGGTGCAGGGTTGTATGGTTGGAATGGTCTTTGATTAAAATTTTGCTTTTGGTGAGCCCCTTAATAACCTCCTTGGTATGGTGGCCTACTTTGTTGATAAGGCTATCCTTGATTCTAATATTGTTGATTAGGACCTTGGCCTTGTGGCTGAAAGTGTGGTCTGATTCCTTGCCCTTGTCTCTTTAAGTTTGTGACCTCTTTAGTCAAAGTTTACAACAAATTTGTCACTTCTTGCTGACTAGTTTGTTGACTATTCTTCATTTCTTGCAACTCTTAAGAGAAACTTGTTTTTAGCTCCTGACTGCTAGTAGTAGCCTGAGGTGCTAATATGGTGGGAATAGGGGTAAATGGGGGTACTTGTAAAGGTGCAACGGGCTGAAGGCTAGGAAAGATGGGCATGGGTGGCCTTCTAGCTATCATACCTGCTTGGATTAAACAATTTTCAGCCCTAACAGCTATGTCAAAAGCTTGGGGTAGAGAGGTACCACCCATAGATTGGATCATGAAAAAAATTTGACCATTCAAACTTTGCAAGAAGTATAAGAAAGAATAGTCAACTGATGGCCTCACTGAGACTGGAATTCTATTCCATGTCTTGAGAAATCTATTGTTATAATCTGTCATTTGTTCTTGAGGGTCTCTTTTAATGGTTGTCAGCTGCTCAACCAAAGACAAATTGTCTGACTTATCTTCAAAGTGCCTACTCAATGCATCTCCTAATCCATCCCATGAATTAATGGAAGCAACAACTAGAGTTCTAAACCATTCAAGAGCCTTACCTTTGAGAGAGGCTGCTAATAGCTTGGTGGCCACATCTTCTTGAGTTATATTATGTATATTGTAGATAGTAGTCACATCTCTAATGTGTTCAAAAGCTGTAGTTTGTCCCTCACCTATGAAATTAGGTAGAATCTTTAGTGCCACCAAGGGCACATCATGATGTTGAGAAAAAATTAATGGACTTCCCTGGTTCAAGGGTGCCAAAGCAAACTGTCTAGCCATTGTAGAAGCTGAAATTTGTTGAGTAGCAACTGTGTGAGTTGTAGTTGATGTTGGGTTTGAATCTTCCTATAGATCTCTAGTTAGAGATCTTCCTCTTCTTATGAGATGAAAGGGAAAAGGTCTCCTTTCTGAAGTATCAGGTGGTGTAGACTGTACTCTCCTTGTAGGAGATGTTCTCTAGGTTGACCTACCTTTGTAGCCTCTTTTTGAGGGCAACTTTGAAAATTCAGTAGGCTTTGAGCTTCTAGTCTCAACCTTTCTCATAAAATTTGAACAAGTTTAGCCTGGATCTATGAAATCAGTGAAGTCGCCAGATATACTTGATAGAAAACTTTTAAAGGTCTATATTATGCAATTAGTATATCAGAGATAACATAATATTTTTAAATAATGAACTTCTTTTACCATCCCACCAGGCGTGCCATAATTGTTATACACTAAGTTTGCACCCTTGTTTCAAGCTCTCTTGGTCTTGATAACTTAGTATAACATGGGAATCATCTCTAGGTTGTGGGACCTATGCTAACTAAGATGAGACCTCTAAGTTCTAGGTTGGTTCCTCTTGGATAATCACCTTAATTTTCTCTTTGATAGGAAAGTAAATTCTTAAGGGGAAAAGGGATAGAAGGAATGCATGAAAGGGAAATAACTGAAAGCAAACTATCCTACTAGGTGATACACCGAAAATATGGTATGAATTACAGTATAGAGAATGAAATGAGTGCACAAACTCAGGTCTAGGGGATCACAACTCACTAAATAGGTTTGTATCAATATTTCATAGAAGGGTCTGCAATAGAAAGAGGCTATTCAGGGAAAGAGAGAATTTCACAACAATAGCATTCCTAGGAATTTAGACACAATCTATAACCTAAAAATAAACATTCACCTCTACAACTAGGTATAGGAATGAGATAGATTGTCAGGGGGTTGGAGTATACCCACAAGATCATTCAAATCAAATCATCCACATGAATACACATGAATTGCAGAAAGAAAGAGGGATCAAGAACCCTAAGATATTACTGAAAACACACATATACTTAATTCATTAAGAGAAAATTTAGACAAGAAGGCATAGTGATAGAAATAATGTCACAAAATACCTTTAATATCTAAACATCAATGAAAGGTTACAAACTGCAGAAGCTAGAGGGCTGAAAGAATGCCTCAGATAACTCCCGAGAAAGGAAAAGCTCTCTTTTTACAAAATGTAAACTTCGAGCTTCAAAAAGCTCCAAAAATGTTATATACATCTCCTTTTTGCACACAGGTAGGAGCCAAAACCTAATTAGGGTTACACATATTTTCATATTATAATAAAAAACCCTAACTATGTCACTTTTGATCATAATTGTATTCTTGAAAATATCTTTATCAAAAGACTACTTCTCTGTAAGCTGGAAACCTCACGCCACTGTCATGAAATTTGTGTCTACAAGTCAAGTTCATTATAAATGTCTAAAATCTGATCCTCATAGATATTTAAATTTAAAATTATAAAAAACCCCAGGTGGCGCCAACCCTTTAATGCATCTTCAGCACAGAAACACTGACATGGTACCACACTATGGCCACCCAGATCTTTTCCCTCATCCATTCCAACTACAACTGTCCCAAAGACATTAATTCTAAGCTATCCACAACCTCACGTTTGACCAACAGCAATGAACCAGCAAGAAACCTTGTGAAAGATATTTAAATTTGAAAAACAATGGCTAGCTTGTCAAAATTTAAAATGCGACTGTCGATCCCATCACTTCCCAGTAGATCAAACGGCTCAGACCAACCCTTGAAATAGTCGTAAGCCATTTGAAAAGTCAAAATCCATATCATCAGTCAGGAACCAATAGGAATTGAGCACCTCAACATGACCGACACCTCAGAAGGTAGAAGAATCTACTTTTCATCAGACGATGGTCACATGATCGCATGAGCTTAGAAGATTCCATGTGATTATAAGACCACCGTTAGATCTTGTACAAGATGGCACCCCTACAAATTCTCTGACAATGGTCCCACTGAAAAATCCTTGTCACCATCCGACCGACCAATAAAATATGAGCATGTCACAAAAGAGGACCCACCCTCTGAGCCCTAGCAATAAAGCAAGATCAATGACGCTCGCATGATCACAAGGAATATTTCTACCCCTTGCAATTATGCAACCATTGTTAGATCTTAGGGAGGGATAGCTCACTAGGACCACTCTACCAAGTGTTTCATTTTAATTCATTTTTTACTGCCTCCTCAGAACTGAGACCGCCAAACAAAACTTTAACCGCTCGCCAGATCGCTGGATGTTAAGGACTTAACTGTCAGAAAAAGGAGACCTCGTGACCAATTAGAAAATAAAGAGCATGTGGAAAAAGGAGAACTTAAGTGATCAAAAAGATAGTGGTGAAATATAACAGGCTAAAGAGTTTTAGGTTCTTGGGGTTTTAACGGTCACTTTTTCAAATAAAGACTTGCAGACTAGAGAGTTTGGATAGTTGTAGAGACCAGAAGAAAAGGCAAAAAAAAAAGTAATTTTCTAGGGGTTTCAATAGGATTAAAATGAAAACCTATGGATAAAAACCATCATAGCCAAAGTTGAATGGGACTAGCAATTTTGGGCAACACTAACTTGGGGTTTCACTTTTGTGTTTGAATGCAGGATCCATCAGAGCCAAACAGTACTTCAAAGAGGCTGCATTTTGATGATCCACCAGTAGAATAGGATGTCCTAGAAATATTTGTAGTTGAAATTCTTATTCTAAGATGTCATATGACACATTTTGAGATGGCGCATGCCACATTGTATCTAGATGTGTTGATTTTGTAAATATGTACAAAATTATTGTTCATTTTGATATATATGAAACTTGATATTTGATCCAATTTGTTAATTGTGTGTTCATTTATTCATTGTTAGTATGTAAATATGCTTTTGTCTATGTACTCATGTGTATGATTTATGCCTTAATTATATTCATGTATATTCAAGTACATTCTTCATAACCTAAATTCATGTGTATGGGCTATGTGCATGACTTCAGTGAATTCATGTGTATGCTTTATAATCTATGTGCTACATGTATGCTTCATGACTTAAGAAAATTTATGTGTATGCTTTATGTGCTACGTGTGTTCACATGTGTAATTAATCATTTAAATGAGTTTAAAATTTATGTGCTACATTGTATTCATGTGTATTTGATGCTCTCAACCAAGCAAATCCTTCAAAGTTCACTTCACAAATTTGGTGATCACCTTGTCAACTCAACTCTTATGCAATGTATCAGGTTAGAACTCTATTATACATGTCAAAGACACATCATTCCATGACAATAAGAAATCACATTCATGGAATGATGCTTCTACATCAATATTTTTTCAAATTGTTATTGAGAAAACAATAACCTATCATTCTAGGTAACAAACCCTCCTTTCTAGGGTCTATAGGTCAAGGCTTATTCAAAAAGACTCTTGCAAATCTCTCTAGATCCCCAACAGATCTAACACATCCCTATGGACCCCAATAACATAGATCCATCACAAAATATACTCATCCATTGGAGTATATGCTTGCAACAATGACTGGTGCTGCTTCATGCACCTTCAATCAACATTTACCACCATTTTTTGTCTCTCCACCACCATATATCCTGCATATCCTTGTAACCAAACACTATTGTAGAAGACACTACTTAATTCATTGCCTTCAAATGCTAATTAAATAATGCAATACAGACATGGAAGTGATAACAAGACAATGGACAATCAATTTACTCCATTTCAAATCACAAACACATTCCACAATGTATTCAAACCATCCTTGGTCTCTTTACATTTGAAAATGACCCTTTATGGTCATGTCCCCATCTCCCTTGGAACAAAAACAATTGTCCATTGTGGGCACAAACCAATGATTCCATCATGTCTAATTAGGTAGTTTTACCCTAGGAATGGTCCCACTTTACCTCTTGACACACCAGAACGCTCACCAACATACACAATGGTGCTTAGTGGACCTTGGGAACACTTTGGTGCGGCATGTTCATCAATGTTATATTGAATTCATGTTATAAACAAGGTTATAACTAGTGTTTATCTACCTAATGATAACTAATGGTGCAGACTATTCGGTGCTAGGACGAATGGTTTGGAAGAAACCTAGTGGTGCAACTTTCAATTGACCCTCATTGCAAGTTTTGGCATCAAGAGAGACTGGTGTGCCAAATTAAAAAAAAATTGAATCTCCCATAATAGAGAGAGGTTATTGTAGGCCTTAGAAACATGGTCTTGTATCATCTCATGGATCATTGATACCTCTCACGGGGTCTGAGATACGAGCCTCAAAATATTGCTGCCCAATCATGCTTAGAGCACCTTGGGGGCACTTTAGTCCAACATGGTCACGAACGTTCTAGTGACTCAGTGGTCAAAACATGGTTGTCACTAGCATTTACCTACCCAACCAAAGCTAATGGCATAGACCATTTGGTTCTGGGACAAATGATTTGGAAGAAACCTAGTGGTGCAACTTTCAGTTGACCCTCATTGCAAGTTTTGGCATCAAGTGAGACTAGCGTGCCAAATTAAAAAAAAATTGAATCTCCCAGAATGAAGAGAGGTTATTGTAGGCCTAAAAAATACAATCTTTTATCATCTCACAGTTTGTCGATACCTCTCACAGGGTCCAAGATATGAGCCTCAAAAGATCACTTCCCAATCGTGCTTAGTGCACCTTGGGGACAGTTTGGTCTGGCATGGTTGTGAACGTTCTAGTGACTCAGTGGTTGAACAGGGTTGTCAATAGCCTTTACTCACCCAACAAGAGCTAATGGCATAGTCCATTCAGTGCTAGGATGAATGGTTTGGAAGAAACCCAGTGGTGCAACTCTCAACTGACCCTCACTCCAAGTTTTGGCATCAAGCAAGACTGGCGTACCAAATTAAAAAAAATATTCAAATCTCCTAGAATGGAAAGGGATTATTGTAGGCCTTAGAAACATGGTCATGTAGTGTCTCACGGTTCATCGATACCTCTCACAGGGTCTAAGATATGAGCTTCAAAATATCTCTACCCAATCGTGCTTAGTGCACCTTGGGGACACTTTGGTCTGGCATGTTCACGAACGTTCTAGTGACTCAGTGGTCAAAATGGGGTTGTCACTAGCATTTACCAGCCCAAACGGAGCTAATGGTGTAGTCCATTCAATGCAAGGATGCAATCCTTCAACACTATCCCTTCACCCTAGGGAATCACCATTTTACTTTGGACACATTTGACCAATTTTGACTCAATGACTCCAACTATTACATCATTTGACGATACAAATGTACATGGAATTAACACAATAAAAATGTAAGGATACAAAATTAAGATGGTAGAAATATAAGGATACAACATTCATAGTAAGGAAACACAATTTTTTCACTTTACATGGCATTAAGACGATACAAATGTGGGCTCTTAATATTTGCAAATCAACCCGATGGGCTCTTTTACGTTTCAAATTTTGCATCTAATTTTGTATCAAATTTTTTATATATAAAATTTGGCATCTAAATATGCACATTAAATTTGATTTTTATTTTTATATATACAAAATTTTGCATCTAAATATGCACATTATAGTTGATTGTTATTTTTATATACAAAATTTGGCATCTAAATATTCACATTACACTCAATTGTTATTTTTTATATACAAAATCTTAGATACACAACTATATATAAAAAATAAGTATCATTTCTGCTCCTAAAGTGTATAAGTTTAACACATGGTACTCAATGACATCTACATTCTAATCCCTGCATTCAGAAGGCGGAATAAAAGTTAATAAAGAATATAAGAAGTTTATATAGGTTGATAAAAAGATTATGAATGTATAAGTAACTAAACGCACCAAAGAACATGACTAGCCAATGCATAGTGAATTTTACCATCATAAAATATGGGCTAATCAAATGCACACCTCGATCTTCTATATCTATCATATATGTATCCAACTGCATTTACAATCCACATACAAAACCAAGATTATTGGTTCAAACAAATAAAGAAAAAAAATATAATTAATTTATTGATCGTAATCATAATAAACATGGAAACCTTGCAACTTGAGTTGAACTTACCTACTGAAGTGTGCCTGAAGGGTCATCTTTCTTCTTGAGGGTATTCAATATTGCTTCATGATCAACAGTACTAATAGTCCAAAGTTCCTTTGTCTTTGGTTTTTCTTGATGTTTCAACAACTTAACATTGGCTTCTATAACAAGGTGTGAATACATGAGAATGGTTTTGTGCTTCTCATAGTATTCAAATGCAGGAATGCCATTATTTATTATCATATATATGTGCAACCATGTTCCCACAACAATATGTGATCTTGTTGGATATGTGAACATATCATCAGCTGTGCAAGTTTTTGCTTCCCTCATACACAATGTGCTAACCATTAATTTGATCTCTCATCATTCCCTTGTGGTGCAACCAATGCAAAAACATGTCATGGCTATAGAAGATCTGAAAGATGGTTGTAGTCAAGTGAACAATCCATGTCATCATTTATTGTTAAAATAATAATAACAAGATATAGAGTTAGGAAAATGTTTAATCAATGAGCAAGGAAAAGAGGGTTTACCATGAATAAACACAAAGCTAGGAGCATTCACCAAAGCACAATGAAACAAGGAGACAAGATTTGAAGGGGAAAAGCATTAAAAAAACCCTATAAAATTAATGAAAGTGGCAACAAATGCCTAAGAATGAGAGAGAGAGAGAGAGAGAGAGAGAGAGAGAGAGAAATTCTCATACAAAATAATTAAGAAGAGGAAGAAATCTCATGTCATGAGAGAAGGAGAGCCACCTCTTAAAAGAGATGTGAGAAAGGAGTTACATTGTAACTCCCATTTTTGTGTATGCCACATTTCACTAGTGTGTGAGACAAGTGCAAGATTCCTCATAAGGAGGAATATCTATTTTTCTTAATAAAGAAAATTACAAATATGACATGTCCTCCCACTTGGACTAGAGGATGAATACAATAGGATACCTTGGTTTATTCTTTAAATACAAAAAAATACCAAGGAAAGATTAAATTCTAACACCCCCCTTTAATCTTTACTTAGGGTAATTACATTAATAGATATCAAACCCAAATGTTTACAATGAATTTGAGATGTTTCTTTTGAATGAGTCTTCACTAGAATGTCTTTGGCTTGATCATCTTGCATGTCTTCAACTTGTTCTTTGGAGCTTGAATGGTACATAGGAATTTTGGCAAAGTGAATAACATGTTGAGGGAAGCCCAAATCTTTAAGAAACCATTGAGATTCTTGAGATGCATGTATGCATTCTATATATTCATTTCTAGTAGAAAATATAGGTGGAGCATAATCAACACTTGAGCCTACAATAAGGTAAAAAACACTAGTAGAGTGCCCATCATTGGGATCACCTAGTGCTGAATCAGTAACACTTTGGAAAAAATCATATTGCAAATCATGAGGAAAATAATTAGGAATGCAATTTTTAGTTGCATAAGGAAAATCTGTAGTGTATTCATCATAATATGAAACATCAATAGGAGAGTTAATATAAGCATCATTATCATTAACCTCCACAACAATCATAGGATTAGTACTATCATCATGCATTTCATCTTGAGTAATAAACATATATTGTAGAGTAACATTAAGAAAGTTAGATATAATTTCCTCTTCTTGGTCAAACATATCATCAACATGAGAGCAAGGAGGAGTAAATAGATTATTACCATCATCATCAACCTATAACAAGTTATCTCTATGAGGAAAATAGGAAGCGAGGGGATCATCCCCAAAACAAACATCATCACATGGGTCATCCCAAATAGGAAAATCATTTAAAGGATACATAATGTCACAGTGCAGTGTAGAGTTTTGATTTTCTTGATTAATAAGGGGAACAGGTTTCTCGTAAGTTTGAAATGTGTTCTCTAAGACATGCCAAGCCTGATGAGCCCCAGTACAATCTGAGATAAGATGATATAAATCTAGATTTAATGAGAATCCAATTAGACCAAACGCTTCCTCATCTTTCAACTGCTAGGAATCTTGGTTAGCCTGAGGAGTGGTGGATGTCGGTTTCAAATTTGGTGAAGACACGATATCCAAAAGGTGTAGAGATTTTAGAAAATCAGACATGTGTGGCCTCGAAATAGTATAATTGGAACTAGTGAGTTTAAATTTTGGCATTGACATAGACATGATGAAACAAAATTAAAGTCTTAAAATGATTAATTGCACAAGAGGATGACATAATTAGAAATAATGAAGGCCTAATGAATGTAGAAGTGCAATTTATCTTAATGTTAATAATACTATGAATAACTTAAATATAAATATAAATATGTTTGAAATAAATAAAAAGGATTAAATGTTGTTTAAGTGTTGAATGTAAACATAAAGAAATGATAAAACAATTAATAATATGAAGATTTAAATAGAAAAACACAACCTTTATATGAGAGAAAAGAAAGATTAAAAAGTTATTAAATGTCCAATTCAAATGAACAATAATGAAGAAACAAAATTATATAGAGAAATTAAAGCGAGGAACAAAGAAAAAAAATTGATTAGAGAAAATAAAGTGAGGATAAAAAATTAAACTATTACATGTAAATTTAAATTATTGAAACACAAGATTTAAATTTAACAATAAAACTTAATAATTTATTAATAACACCTATTACTAATGAATTAATAAACTTAACACTTTATTAATGAAACTTATTAATGAAATAACAATATAATAATAAAAAATTGAATAATTATAATAAGTGAATTAAATTTTAAACTAAGAATTGACTTTTAAACTTAATATGGATTTGAACAAATTTTAAATGAGATTTAACGCAGTCAAAGATGGAATAATAAAAATAAAAGCTTGCAGAGACAAATGTTAATCTGTCTGCAACCAGTAGAGAAAAATTAGAAAAGAATCATTTGGCAGGAGAAATGATAATAGATTTATAAATCGACTGCAAGAAGATAAAACTTGAAATCTCTAAAGGAATAAGAATCTAATAATAAAATTTGCTCAGGCAAAACAAAATTAAATATGAATAACACAGATTTGTACAAAAAATGGAATCTTAGAACTAAAGAATAAGCTAAAATAAGAGCCTGCAAAGAAACGGTTAATTAATGATAATAAGAAATAAATTCTACCAAAAAAATAGAACAAAAAAGAATAACACAGATGTTGCAAAGAAAATGATTTTCTATACACTAAATATTAAAAAATTTAAAACAATTTTCCTATCACAGTAACCTGTAGCCAAGAACAATTTAACTTTGGAAAAGAATACAATTTGAAATATAAATTTTAAATCATATGATTTAAAATTTAAGGCCAGTTATATACAATGGCAAAGAATCAATTTTATTTTTTTATCTCAGTAAACTTTAAGCTCAATTTTGCAAAAATTGCACTAATAAATTCCTGGCAAAGGTTAATATTAACTCAATGACACAAGAATGCTTAAATTCAGATCAATGAGTTCTTCACAAAAATCACGAGAATAAAACATGAAGACCTTCAAATTGCAACAGTAAAATCCTAATCAAAGGGAAATTTTATTCAACAGTGAGAAAAACAGAACACAGATTTAAACCAAACAAAGATTTATATCACCAAAGTAGTATGAAGATTTTAAAAAACTGTGATCCCTTAGAAATATATAAGATCTTTTGGTAGGAGGAGACTGAATGTAAGTTAATATATATAAAGACAGAGATATCTTGCAGATTAAGCAAAGATTTAAATAAAAGAGGGATGAATGTAAAACCTACAACAAGAATGTTAGAAATAGATTTTAGAGGGAATGCTAGATCTTAAAAAGCAATGAAAAGACTTAAATCTGGCGGCAAGCCATCCAGAACTAAGAAGAAAAAAAATGAAAGATTGTAAGAAAAAAAAATAAAGAAAAACTTGCAAAAAAAATGGTTAGATAACAAAAAGAGAGTTTCTGACAAAGGACCAGAATATTAATTTAATACAGCAGACCAGTTTATGAGTTTTCTTATAATCTAAAATATAATACAGCAGACCAGAATATTAATTTTAAAACATGTTAGTAAATGTATCATGAAGTATAATAAGATGACTTTTGAATAGAAACAATATTAAGTTTAACCAGAGAGAAATGGATATACAAAAGGCTGCACAGATAATGAGACTTTTGAATAGTCTAAGAGAGACTGATTTCACAGCACCACAGATATTCGAGTTCCTCTTTTATAAAAAATAGCAGAGATGAGTGAACAATCTATATATTGTAATGAGATAAACAACAAGTTTATTAATGTAGAAACCTTTTTTTAATGAAGAAATGTTTAAGCAGAGAAGAAACCGTTTTTAGTGAAAAAAATGATTAGAGATAAAAATCCAGCACTATATGAATTTATATAAAAAAATGCTTAAAAAGAACTCCCATTTCTCTCAAATGAGAGAAAAATTTGAGAAACTGCTTGCCAGATAGCTAAATTAGAGGGTTCTGCACAAAACCCAGATCGTAGATTTTCTAGATTCACTCTTATCTATCCATAAAAATGAATGTAAAATGACTGGATAAAAAAAGACAAGCCTGCAAGAAACATTAAGAACAGATTTAAAGAAAATTTGAAAAGAGAATAAATGGACTTAGATTTGCAAAAATGATGAAGGAAATCCCTGCAAACAAGAGTTAGATCAACAACAAAACCGATTTCTTCTCCTCAATAGAGAAATCTTTCAACTATTCCTGCATGCACTATCAGATTAGTCAAAAAAATATATACTAGCATAAACTCTCTCAAGAGTCTCCGATATTGGAGTGCTCCAAGGTATGGTAGCTCCTTCACCTGTACACTCAATACATGATTAAACCAACCTACTCTGATACCATGTTAAAATAATAATAACAAAATATAGAGTTAGGAAATTGTTTAATCAATGAGCAAGGAAAAGAAGGTTTACCATGAATAAACACAAAGCTAGGAGCATTCACTTAAGCACAATGAAACAAGGAGACAAGATTTTGAAGGGGAAAATCATAAAAAAACCTCTATGAAATTAATGAAAGTGGCAACAAATGCCTAAGAATGAGAGAGAGTGAGTGAGAGCAATGCTCATACAAAATAATTAAGAAGAGGAAGAAATCTCATATCATGAGAGAAGGAGAGTCATCTCTTAAAAGAGATGTGAGAAAGGAGTTACATTGTAACTCCCATTTCTATGTATGCCACATTTCACTAGTGTGTGAGACAAGTGTAGGATTCCTCATAAGGAGGAATATCTATTTTCCTTAATAAAGAAAATTACAAATATGACATGTCCTCCCACTTGGACTAGAGGACGAATACAATAGGATACCTTAGTTTATCCTTTAAATACAAAAAAATATCAAGGAAAAATTAAATTCTAACATTTATTACAGATACTGTGACAAATAAATGAATTAGATAATGTGGAACACATGTATCAACCCACTCACTTGACTCACACTAATCCCAATCACACTAAAGACACCTCAAACAATAACAAGTCAACTCTCATGTCCAAATGGTCCATGTACTAGCATCTAAGCTTTGAAATGAATGCATTTTTTAAGAATCTTTCACAGTTTGACAATCCAACCTATCTCCTATTGTGACCAACTCAACCAACCAAAAGAATCTACGCACCGCTGAATCAAGAGTCCCCCATGTGACAATGCTAAATTACACCAATAAACAATAGAATGAGCATCAAGGAGTTATGCACCTGAAATCCTCAGTTGATCCTTAACTAGACCTCTCTTTATGCATGCACCTGCTCCATCATGCTCCCCTTTTCCATGATCGGCCTGAAAAATATCCAAAAATGAGGTACACCTCTCTCTACATGCATTATACATAACCAATAAAATATATGTGTATTTTTGAATTAACCTATGCAGTTATCTGACCAAATGAGATGTCTATCCATAGCAATATTATTTTCCCGCACCCACTCAAAATAATTCTCAAAGCAATGTTGGACATACTCGTGAGAGTGAGATCTATCATCGCTCATATAAAAATGGTACTCTTTGATTATCTTCTGGTCATCTTCTGTACTATCAAGGGAATGTCTATATGTTATGTGTACAAAAATGGCAACCTGAATATAATTATAATATTGAGCTTGCAACTCATTTTGGGGCTGCAATGTGTAGTTTTCTACAAAATCAACAACCGATATAATAGTGTCAATCAAGAAAGTGTCCTTACATATCCTAAATTAGTGATCCAACCACTGAGACCTGTGACTGTGCCTTGTATAGTTTTAACAAAGATTCTTCCTGAAATCTGAAATAAAATCAGCTACATTGCATTCTTTTGTAACCAACTCACATCTAGAGCCTTCACCTCCACTTTTCAATGTATATTTAACAGTTTCATATACCTTTTTGTGGACAATTATCTTTCCAAAATCATGTTCGCAACCCTCATGAAAACATTCAACAAACTTCACTAGCCCACCACACTCTGAGCACTTGCCATTTAAGCAATCTTTTCTATAAAAGAAACATTCATCATCTCTAGGACATAAAAAATGATCTAGCAAGTCTCTTGATGATTTTGGAAGAGAAATTGCACCACATTCCTCCAACATTTCACTAGTATGCAAAGTAGAATGAAGGGATCGTAATAGTTCATGGTGCATTGAAAACTCCACATGATATTTACAAAAACAAGTATTTCAAATCTTAAGAGGCACACAAAAAAAAGGCTTGAGGGCTTCAAAATATCTTTGTGATATTTGCAATGTTGGATCTGTCTCACAAAATTTTTTGAACAACATTATTTGAGTCACCTCGAAATAATGTTTAGGATGCGGGGTGCGGTCTCGAATGCCAATTCTCAACTTCAAGACATCCTTCACATTTGGTGACACTCTTGAGTTAGATTGCCAAAATAGTTGAATTTGATCCTTCACACCATCGGTAAGCTTCTTATCACAACATGAAAGTCTCCCACCATAAGCCCATGTAGCATGTTGAAGAGGATCATCAAGTCTTTCTCTTCTTGCAAGTGCTCTATCCAAAGTTTTACAATTTAGTTTCAAGTCAGCACAAGTTTTTCTCATCAAACGAGGCTTTCTCAAATGATGACTTACTAAGGAGGTTGTAATAACCCTCCTAGCGGCTCTCTTATATTTTTCCTTGGTAGTCTTCCCAATGGAATTGAGAGAACTAAAAATATTTCTCACGATAACATCATTCCTCTCCTTTTTCTTGTTCACACTAATCTTCAATTTGACTAGTATACGTCTCATCTTCTACATCTTTAACAACTGCACAAACATTTGACATTGCTCAACCAACATCTTGTGGCTAAAAAATAGATCAAAAAGTTTTTAAACCCACAACCGAACGGTTCTTTCTAATCTCTTGCCATCGAAATTGCTCATTATGTTCTCATCAATTTCAAGTAACTATTTAGCTGTTCTTGAAGGTCTCAATTTTGAAGTTTGTCTTTCTTCCTCCCAAGGGACTTCATTTCTCATATAATTTGGAGATGTGTTACGTTGATTTGGTTCTTGTGTACCATTATCATTGTCAATTCCTTCATATTCAATAGGTGGATTATCATTGCCAATGTCCACATCTACATGTTCATTTTCAAAACCTACATTTTCATCTTCAATCCCTACATCCTCATTTTCAGTATTATTGTCATAAATCATTTCAAATTCATCTTCTTCTTTACTTAAAACCACATTTGAGGGTGGACCTATGATGCAGTCAAGGATGGTGGATCCAATTAAGGACAATCCAAACCTTACAGCTTCAGAACAACACAACGGAATACTCAACAACACAACAATAAAATAGTTATTTAACTTCTAATTTTTATTAACATGCTCGGCTGTAAGGCCTTCCAGGTTAGGGCCAATTACAATCAGAAACAATTATGCAAGATCCAATACAATCTTAGCTAGTTTAGCTTTGAAAACAATCATCAACTGATGGAAACCCTAAGGCAGATCTAAACTTGAGCTCACAAGCCTCCAAGAAATCTCCTTGTCTCCAAGTGTTCAAACCACTAGCTCTGCAACTACAAACTATCAGATAACAATATGATCTGCAAGATCATGCAAGATCTTTTCCACAACTTCGCCAACTCCAGCTTTCAGAACCTCAGATCTAATTCGCTAAGTCTTCCAAGTCATGAACTTCTATGATCTCCCCCTGCCTTCCTAAACATCTACCCAAACATCCTATAAATACTAGTCATTAGCCACAAGTCGGCATCAAAATAGCCTTACAAACATTTAATTCAACATGTCGGCCTGTAACAACATCTACCAACAATAAATGCACCAAGTCGGCCCAAAAAATCACATAGAACTCTAGTCAGTAAACCAGAACTACCGAGAAATAGTGAAATAACTGAGCATGTCAGGCATCACCGAGCACCAGTGAAGACTGAGCACCATAGACATTGCTGAGTAACACTTTCACCGAGTGCCAGAGATTACTGAGTTCCTTTAGTGACCGAGCTTCCTTTAATGACTGAGACCGTCGGTCAAGGCTGCAACTGAGTAACACCGGCCAAACATACACCTCCCATGCAGATTCACCGAGTACCCTAGAATGCCCTTGTATCAGCCTATGCCCACATCTTCATTAATATTTAACATACCTTGTCTCTTATTTTGATGGGCAACCTTATCCATTTCTCTATACCCTTCAATCTCTTCATTTGTGAGTTTCCTTTTTCGTTTATGCTTTCAATGACTACTACTCCCCATAGTGAGACCAAAAAGGTGATTCAAAAACCTTTGGTAATAGAAAAATTCCAACCAAGAAGGGGGGAAAAGTGAATTTTTGTCTTCTACAACTGCAATCCCATGATTTTCTACAAAAAAATGTGTGTGTGTGTGTCTCTCTCTCTCTCTCTCTCTCCATGGGCTAAAACGATCCCCCAAAAAGTGTACATCTTATCTCCATTCAAAGATGCCCTATGATGTGTTAATACACACACCAACACATATAACTCCCCTTTATATCTCATTTACATGTTCTCAAACACATTTTTACATTTCCTTTGTCAGGAGACCTGACTTCCAGAGGCCATAATTTTTGAACTCTATTTCTGATTTTCTATTATACCCACTTTCTAGAAACCTCTTCAAGCACTCTATAGTTGGATAGTGTAGCTCTATCTTGAATGAGTTTTGACCCCTTTTGGAGCCTCTAAGGCCTTCAAAATTGAGCTTAAAGTTTTCATAGGACCAAAAATAGCTATCATATGTAACTACAAGGTTGAGATAAATTTTTTGAACATTTACATGGATATCAATATACAACATCTTTGTATTATTCTCCTTTCTAATATATTGTATTTCTTATGAGCTCTTTATATCTTACTTCTTACATATACTTCTCATACATAGTTCTACTCTTCTACTGCTCTTATTACATATTATTCTTCATGTTATCAATATATATACAACTGATGGTATGTCTTCCTTACAATCTATAACATATCTAAGGGGTGTTTTTCCAATAAAGATCTATGAAACCTCCTTGAGATGATTTATGATAATATATTTTCTTATGTTTCCACATGATGTATTTTCTATTAAGAATAACATTTTACAATTGATAACTACTCGGTAAGGGACTATCCTATCTATTTAGTAGTTGTGCATGACTTTGTTACTTCATATTATAAGTTGTTAGTGGGAACCATACTACACGATGACAACCTTGGCCTTATGAGTGAGATTTGGTTCTAGGGAGTAGAGCATCAATTTTGGACCCAACAAGTGAAACCTAAATGTTCTTGCCAATTCAAGTGTCCAAGATTTGTTATCTTCATGTGGCTTCCCAATGAAATATCTTAATGTTTACAAAACATTTAATAATTTAACACATTTTTCTAATATGTCTATCACATAAAATGTATTTATCCAATGTACCTTCAATATTGGATAATGAGCTCACTAAGTCATGTGCTCACTAAACTATCAATATTATATGCATTTGCTCATAATGTCTAACATATTAAATACATTTTCAATGTCTCATTCAATAACTACCAAGGAAAATATTTCACTCCCTTAGCCTAGTATCCCACTTCAAAGTGTACTACAACTTTACAAAATATCAAATATTATATTCAGTATGTAGAACACCTTTTCCAATATAAAAATTCTATAAAAGAGATTGCATACTCTCTTTCACACATATATCTTATTTATTTATCTTCTCATTCACATGTTATAATCATGTGTTCATCTCTTCAAGTAACGATTGATATGGAAGACATTAAATTAGATGCAAATTAATAATTTAGGTTCTTAAAATAGTATAACTTTTTTAATTTAATATAGATTGCTATCTAAATATCTAATACAATCTTATCTATTTATAAAAAGGTAAAAGACAAGACATATATTATTAAACTTATATTTTATAATATTTTAAATACATTATAAATAAAATATTATAATATTCAATTCAATTTATTTAATTTACAAACCAATCTCTATTCCAAAACTCACCAACTAATACTTATAATCTTCAAATAAACTTAAATTTATAAACTATGATTCAGTTGCTTTTGTGTTTTCTAAGTTTCAAATATTAACTTATAAATTAATTGAAGATTTAGAGCCTCATTGAGTACTTTATCATTTATCTAATCTTTTTAGTTCCCTCCAATCTTCAAAATAAAATATTGTATTCTAAAGAATGATATAGGGAAAAAATATTTAAAATATTTTTTTAATAGAGGAGAGTTATCCATAGAGTTCTAAGGATATATACGCCAACGAGGAACCTCTATTTAAAATAATAATAATATGTGGAAATTTGCTTAGGCAAATAATAATATATCATGTATACGGTGGTCAGTCAATTTTGGAAGGTGTACTAGCTATTTCAAACAAATTTTGATTGGAATACAATTGAATTCAGAAGTGTGAAAGGGATAAATTGTAGCGGATTCATTTTATAAGAAAATTGAAAGGGAAAGTTTTGCAATTCAAAAGGTCTTTTCTCCTCCTTTTTCCTCTCTTTCATGTGGTAGTGGGTACTTGTATGGAAAATGACTACTTTTGTTTTTTCCTATTAAGGTTTTATGATCATGTTGATAGGTTTGAATATGAATTGTAAATATTGGAAAGAAAATGCTTTATTTGTAATTGTATGATTTAAATTGTGTATTTGAAAAAGATATTAACATGTATAAAATTATGATATTATAAATATTGAAAAATATAATTAATGAAAGATTATTTGATTTTCTTTATTAAATACTATTATTGTACATTATGTAATGTAGAGATTTAAATTAATTTTTATAAATTTTATGTTTGACTTATTTAAAGACATTCTTATTATTTATGTGAGATTGCGTATATATTGTTTACATATATAAATATTATTAGAATAAGAATATAGGAAAGATAACTAGAATAGAATGAGAGAATGGGGAAGATGTATAGAATCTAAATGGAGAAAATGTGTAGAATAGAAAATATTTAAACTCTTGACATCATTGTAAGCATTGTGTGAATTTGTTGTTGTTTTCCCAATTCTATTCTATAAAAATTTGTATATCATTAATGTTGTGTAAATGAATTACTATGAATTTTATACTAAAACATTTTTTTAGAGATATGCCTATTACTTATATTGGGTCGTGTATACATTAGTTTGTAAATGTGCATGTCATTGGAATAAGAATACAAGAAAAATGTGTAGAATTGGATGAGAATGAGAGAAAGATGGGTAGAATTGAATGAGAATAGGGGGAAGATGTGTAAAATTGACAATCTTTAAACTCTTGACATTATTGTGAGAATTGTGTAAACTTCTAGCCTCTTTCTTGATTTTATCTTATAGAGATTTGATCATGTCATTAATTGATGAAACTTTGATAGAAGGATTGGTTTGGTTGTTTGATTTTTCAATTGCATTTTCTTTTCCATAAGTGAACCAATTTCATGAATGCGTGAATAAGGGTGAGATAATTTTAATGATGGGACTTTTGTGCTTTTGTTCATCTATATGATCTCAAATTTACAAATGAGAAATTAATAATGTGTTATAATAAATTGCATATATGTTTTAAAAAATTTATGTAGATCAATGTTTTCAATTATAAGAAATTAATCAATATAACAAATTTGTGCAAAAAATGACGTTTTATTACTATTTTTGTTGTCTAAAGAAAAAAAAAACTTACTCCTTTTCATTAAAACTATGTTGTAAATTAAATAACCTTCCTAATTTATTTTTTCTATTAGATTCAATATTAGTTTTGGATGCCAACAAAAGAACATTAAATTAGAGATGTATGCATCATTTCTCAACTATCATTCAAGATCTTACCTTGCTATTTGAATATCTTGTTATCAAGTAGGTACAAACATCAACCATATATTATACTTTCTACTAGAAAATCTATTAGATTCTTTATCTTGTATAATATAATCCTTAAGCTTTAAGATGCACACTTTGTTTAAGATTCCTTTCATACGTTTCTATTGACTAAATTAGGACAATGAGTCCACTCTTAATTATGTAATAAGCTTCAAATCTTATTTGATATCTTAAAAATTTTAATAGCAAAAAATATGTATTTAAATCTCAAAACCTACCATTAAGTTTTCATTAATACTCAATCATATAAAACATAGATAAAGTACTCCTTTTCTCTTAAATAAATATTAGTCATTACTTTTTTCTATTTTTCTAAATGATTTATTTTAACTTATACAATCATTCAAATTAAATAAATGAAAATTAAATGATTATTAGTTAGATCATATAATATCATAAATCCCAAGTGATTCAAAATAAAGCTTATGTATAAGGCTATTAAGCTTAGTGTATGTTTGTTCCATATTATAGTAGTTATAATGCATATGTCAATGCCTTAAATACACATAGAATGTCTTGACTATCTCTCATTAAATATTTCATTTCTACATTGGGAAATGTGAAGACATCAATGTGTCTAAAATTAATAGATGAAGATGCATGATATGATAGTTCTTATTTTATTTGAATGAAGAAGATTTGTCCCATTTTATCTAAGTTTAATCATAGATAATATTCTTCAAATTCCTATGTTATTACAAAATTTTGCACACATGCTTGGCGTATGATCCCCAAGCAACCTTGTGAAACATTGAGACAACTTCCAAGTGTGGGACTTGCACATGTGAGGCTAAATCTATGGAGAAGGTTAGCTTCCTTTCAATCAAGGGGCACCTATGTTAAGCTAAAATAACAACTTTGAGGGGAAAAGGGAAGAGGGATAATAGAAAGGGAAAAGGGGTGATGCACCAGATTGAAACTATGATTTCTCCCTACCTATAGTTGCACATAACATCAATAAGAACTCAACTTAGACAAGTCTCACTTTGATCTATTCTCTAAGGACTCATATGTAGGTCAAATCCAATGAGATGTTAAAAGGAAAGAAAATTCACAATACAAAATCAATGAGAACATTTGACACTACCTATAAACTTAAAGAACATAAAAGAAACATTTAACAACATGCAAGAAATATGTACAGAAAGCTAAATGGGAGAAAAGATAGAACAAAGATTTTATTGATGCATGGAAAAGACATGATTACAGTTGCAAAATAAATACTTCTACAAAAGAACCAAAAATATGTACAAATGATTTCTTTTAATAGGGCTAACATAACTTTGATTATAGCATTGACGTTCAAACCTAGAACTAACTAGAGTTAGGTTACAGAAAAACAAGTCAAATAAAATCAGATAAAATATAATTTCTGTGTGTACATCTTGACCATGAAGTGATAGAAAGAGGCCAAAAGAATGCATCCATTAGATGCAAAGGACAAATCATACCCCTACAATTAGTAACTAGGAAAGAGGATGCATTGGTTGTGATGAGCCCAATTGGCTCTCAGCTCTAAACTAACTAATATCTCAATTTTATTTGTAAATTATATTGAATTTATAAACATATATAATTTTTATGAAATTTTTCCATACTTTTAAATAATAACATCAACAACAATTCAATTAACCTTGGATGACCACCAAAATATATTTTGTCATCCACACTCACATTAAACATAAATCATTACAAGTATAACATTTCTAAATTGAGCACCTTGAATTAACGTAACTGCTTGTTGGAGAATTTTGTAGCCTAGGTGGAAGATACACAGTCCTTGTGTTGTTGATACCAGCCCTGTTGTCTCACTTCATTGCTAATGAACCTTCAAACCCCTTTCACAAGGGTGTTGTAAGCAAGTGCAAACTATTTTCCTTCAAACTTCCCACTCTTCTTCCCTTGTCACACACTACACCAACAAGTACAACCTGCATCAACAAGTATGACAAGTACATTTTTTTCTATTATGTCCATACGGCATTGAGAAATATGTATGACATTTGAAATGAGTCTCAGATCTGACAAATTTGAAAGTATTAAAAGGATTCAATCATGAATCCAAATGTAATCTCAACAAATATGCAAGTAACTCAAAGGTTTTCTCTGCATGTGAAGACCAAACCCTTGCTTCTCCTCAAGAATTTCAAATTTCCTCTCAAGACAACTTTTAACTTCACAAATTTTATCAAATGGTCAATTGCTTTTTTCCAAAGCATTTCTTTTATGATAAAAGATATCTTATCTCACACACTTTTCACTTACAAAAGACTTTTCTTTATGTGCACATTTGAAATATAATAAACTATTATATTTCTTTCCTCTTTAATGATGAAAAAAAGACCCTTTCATTAAAATAACCATATTCTGACACATAGGGTCCTTGTTTTATGAGCTTGGAATTTAAAACTTCTCAATCCGGTTCCAATGAGCTATAACACTAAGATTCCCACAATACATTCCCAATAAAAATGGCAACCTTAGTTGATTTAATTAAATAATAATCATAATTCACCCATCTTGCGAAAATGATAGAGGAAGCATCAGAATCAAAATTTGACAGCACAAGAGTGATCCTAATGATGAAAGATGATGAATGAACCTGACGGGGTGACTTACTAAAAATAGACACTCCCTCCAAGAATCTTGGAGTCCAAACCGGAAGCCAAAAATAAAATCTAAAAGCATCATATAACTCATCTAAATCATTTAAGTTCAGTAGAACCATATGATGACTTACTATAAATAGTAAGTCCCTCAAAATGGGGCCAAAATCCACAACAGGGTCCTCTAATCACTAGAACTAACCTACAAGGACCCAATGATAGGCTAAATCCACTAACTCCAATGATCACTCAAAATGGGGACATTACAGTCCTCCCTCCTTGAAATTTCTTGTCCCCAACAAATCTCAAAAACAAAAACATAGAAGTCCACCTAGATCCCAAGGATATAATAGGGTAATGGCCCTATCATCACCACACTCCAGAAAAAATAATTCCAACATCAATAGTACCAACTACAGCATATGAGAAAATGAACTAAACGCTTGAACTGATGATGTTGAGACACGAACATCACTGCATGGAAGTAACTCAACTAGGAGTAACTTACATGGAAGCAACTCAATCGAAAAACTAGACTTGCCCCCAGTTTGTGTGTCAACTAAACTATCATATGAGTCATCAAACAGATGCACTGTTGAACTCTGCAATTGGTAGCTATCCTAAACATGTGGATAAAAAGTGAAACTAAAAGCACTCCTCACTGTGTACACCTCTGTAAACTACTCAGTAAAAACTGACTAGCATCTTGTAAAATTTGTCTAATAACTTGGTGTACTAAAAGAATCCCAATAATCATCATCATCCTCACACATCACCTGAAAGGGATCATCGTTGAACTCAAAAAATGGGTTTTCATAATACATGGTGACATCCACATCAAATAAAGGATTGTTCACAAAGTGAACAACTCCCACCTGTCATCAAACAGATGCACTGTTGAACTCTACAACTGGTAGATATCCTAAACATGGGGATAAAAAGTGAAACTAAAAGCACGCCTCACTATGTACACCTCTATAAACTGCTCAGTAAAAACTAACTAGCATCCTGTAAAATTTGTCTAATAACCTGGTGTATTGAAAGAATCCCAATAATCATCATCATCCTCACTCATCACCTGAAAGGGATCATCACTGAACTAAAAAAATGGGTTTTCATAAGACATAGTGACATCCACATCAAATAAAGGATTGCTCACAAAGTGAACAACTCCCACCTGCTGATCTGAATAAGATATATGTGAGTTGTGAGAGACATGATGTGTAACCTACTCTATATAAATGAAATCATGTCTTTGTAACTCCTCTCTATCTACCACACAAAAGGACATAGTGTGTAGACTCCCCTTAGTGAGACCAAGTAAAACATACTCCTTGCCTTGGTACTCAAATGCTTCCCTATCCTCATCTATGAGTCCCTACAAAAAAGGATCCTAGAACCCACCACCATCAGATGAAAATGTTGAGTCCACACCTTAAGGCTGACATAAAAAACCAAAACCAATGCAGCACCCAACATCTTCACTCTCAACATCAAAGGTATCTATGATGCTAGTATCAACATCATCTCACTAATACATTTGGGGTGAAATTGCGACGGCAATTTGCGACGGCAGGAAAATGTCATGCGGTTTTGGCTTTTTTTTTCAAATATAGCCCAACACCATTGCAATTTGCGACGACAATACATTTGGCACTGTCGCAATTGCGACGTTGTTGGGATATAAGTGCAAAATTAAAAAGGAACGTTGTCATTTGTGTTTTCAACAGCGCCGTAACCCTCCGCGAAATCACATCAGGATATAAGGGCAAAAAAAATAAGAACGTTGTCATTTGTGTTTTCAACAGCGCCGTAACCCTCCGCGAAATCACATCGGGATATAAGGGCAAAAAAAACAAGAACGTTGTCATTTGTGTTTTCAACAGCGCCGTAACCCTCCGCAAAATCACAGCTACAATTTCTGAGTACGTTGGGTTTATTTTTCTTTTGTCATTATTATGTAATCTGGTATTCAGCTGTTACAGAGCTAAAATACCCAGAAATGAGGACATATCTATGTTGAATTTATTGTTAGCGGCTTTGGTTATTTAGAAGTTTAATTTTATTTGTTCATCTTTCAAGCACAAACATTTTGTGGACCGTAACGTCTTCATTGTTTCGAGTATGCAGTGAAACAACCCTAACTTGCAATTGTGATGTTGTCAGGATATAAGGGCAAAAAAAAAAAGGAACATTGTCATTTGTGTTTTCAACAGCACCGTAACCCTCCGCGAAATCACATCGGGATATAAGGGCAAAAAAAACAAGAACATTGTCATTTGTGTTTTCAACAGCGCCGAGAGAGATTCCCTCCGCGAAATCACAGCTACAATTTCTGAGTACGTTGGGTTTATTTTTTTTTTGTCATTATTATGTAATCTGGTATTCAGCTGTTACAGAGCTAAAATACCCAGAAATGAGGACATATCTGTGTTGAATTTATTGTTAGCGGCTTTGGTTATTTAGAAGTTTAATTTTATTTGTTCATCTTTCAAGCACAAACGTTTTGTGGACTGTAATGTCTTCATTGTTTCGGGTATGCAATGAAACAGCCCTAACTTGCGACTACCTTCATGGTACTTGTGTACATTATCATGTTGTCTTTACAGTGACTGTCCTCATTCAAGTGGCAATTACACAAGGGATAGTCACTGTGAGATGTCCTCATTTGTGACAAGGATAGTCACACTTAGGACATCTCATAGTGATATTCCCTTGTGTAATTTCCACCTGAATGTATTGCTATTGAACCACATTAATGCTTTTCTTCTTCAACAAATGAGGACAGTCACTGTAAAGACAACATGATAATGTACACAATTACCAAAAAATGATCTTGTTAATTGATGTAACACTTTGTCTTGCTCACTCCCTATCCTTCACTAGGGTCTCTTTAGGCCAATGTTTTGACTTGATAGGGTACTTAACTATCCCTACACTCTTTAGGTATCTCTACCCAAGATCCCACTCCTTCAACTAGTGCACACCAACAAGAAATACAACGAACTCTGCTCAATACCAATCTAGCTACTAGGACACTCCTAGTCTTGTCTTCACAAATTGAAACACATTCAACTAGAACTTTACTCCATGGAGAGGCTGGCCACTAGGACCTCTATTGGTTTCAATATTACTCCTTCACCTATACTTTTCATCAGTACTTCAATCCGGTTCATCAAACCATGCCAATTGCACCCAAAAATAGGCTGCTAGCAATTAGGCCTTTGTCAAGCCTTTTTGTTTATATTAAGCCACCTAAAGGGCTTAGGATTCAGATGCCCTTTATTGAGAACTCCAAGATATCTAAGGTCTTCTCCTCCTAGATTTTTTGTACACCAACTGCTACAGCCATGCCTGAAAACAAGTATTTTGACACAACTTGGACAGTCTGACTAAGAGTTTGTTTTCTTAGCAGCCAAAGAAACTCACCCAATCTTCTAATTTGACTTGGGGCTTCTTTAGATGTGTGTCTACCTCTCCATGAGATTTTAGTTGAAGCAACCAATGCATTCAACTTGTTTTAATCTTCTTGTAATGATTTGTCATCCCTAACTGTGCTCAACTGACTCACCTAGGACATCATTACAAACATAGAAAATGAGCTTCCCAGGGCCCCTCCTTCCAAACATATAGTACATGGAGTCTCCTCACCCATTCCAAGAGCCCGTACAAAATTGACAATGGAATGATGAGCTAAGACTCCATTTGTTCAACCTGCTTGGTTCAAACCAATGATAGGGTACTTAACAAAAGAATTAACAAACTAGTTGGAATGCTTCAAAACTCAAAAAAAACACAACACAGAATAAAAAAACAACTTGTACTAACTTTTCCAATAGACACTGCGAGCTATCTAATCCATTAATCAACTGAAAACAAAGAAACAAAAAAACTCAAGAATTCACTAAAACCGTGTTACTCTACAAATCTTCTTAATTCCAAATGTTTTTCCCCCCAACCTTTTGCACAGATCGATGGAGGCCTCTTATAGTTGATCTGATGCCTAATTCAATGGTTTCATATAGTTACATAACCATCTTACTCGAAAATGCTCCCTTGCACAAATGTTGTCAATGTTGTGAATGACAACATTGACAACTTGTTACAACCTTTGGGATTTTGGTTCAAAACTTATTGTTCAAACACCATAAGACCCTAACCATGACTTAGTTAGGCTATTTAGACCTCACATAGGCCACTTCTACACTTCTTTGCCCAATTTGACCCCTAAAGGCTTCATTCCCACTTTTGCCACAATATTGGTAACTTGGGTACAAATTGGCACTTGCCTTCACAAAGGTCACACATGAGGACATCTCATAGTGATCGATTGTCCCTTGTGTAATTGCCACTTGAATGTATTGCTATTGAACCACATTAATGCTTTTCTTCTTCAACAAATGAGGACAGTCACTCTAAAGACAACATGATAATGTACACTCACTGTAAGGACAGTCACAAATGAGGACATCTCACAGTGACTGTCCCTTGTGTAATTGCCGCTTGAATGTATTGCTATTGAACCACATTAATGCTTTTCTTCTTCAACAAATGAGGACAGTCACTCTAAAGACAACATGATAATGTACACTCACTGTAAGGATAGTCACAAATGAGGACATCTCACAGTGACTGTCCCTTGTGTAATTGCTGCTTGAATTACACAAGGGACAGTCATTGTGAGATGTCCTCATTTGTGACAAGGATAGTCACACATGAGGACATCTCACAGTGATTGTCCCTTGTGTAATTTCCACTTGAATGTATTGCTATTGAACCACATTAATGCTTTTCTTCTTCAACAAATGAGGACAGTCACTCTAAAGACAACATGATAATGTACACTCACTGTAAGGACAGTCACAAATGAGGACATCTCATAGTGACTGTCCCTTGTGTAATTTCTGCTTGAATTACATAAGGGATAGTCATTGTGAGATGTCCTCATTTGTGACAAGGATAGTCACACATGAGGACATCTCACAGTGATTGTCCCTTGTGTAATTGTCACTTGAATGTATTGCTATTGAACCACATTAATGCTTTTCTTCTTCAACAAATGAGGACAGTCACTCTAAAGATAACATGATAATGTACACTCACTGTAAGGACAGTCACAAATGAGGACATCTCACAATGACTGTCCCTTGTGTAATTGCTGCTTCAATTACACAAGGGACAGTCATTGTGAGATGTCCTCATTTGTGACAAGGACAGTCACACATGAGGACATCTCACAGTGATTGTCCCTTGTGTAATTGCCACTTAAATGTATTGCTATTGAACCACATTAATGCTTTTCTTCTTCAACAAATGAGGACAGTCACTCTAAAGACAACATGATAATGTACACTCACTGTAAGGACAGTCACAAATGAGGACATCTCACAGTGACTGTCCCTTGTGTAATTTCCGCTTGAATTACATAAGGGACAGTCATTGTGAGATGTCCTCATTTGTGACAAGGATAGTCACACATGAGGACATCTCACAGTGATTGTCCCTTGTGTAATTGTCACTTGAATGTATTTCTATTGAACCACATTAATGATTTTCTTCTTCAACAAATGAGGACAGTCACTCTAAAGACAACATGATAATGTACACTCACTGTAAGGATAGTCACAAATGAGGACATCTCACAGTGACTGTCCCTTGTGTAATTGCCGCTTGAATTACACAAGGGACAGTCATTGTGAGATGTCCTCATTTGTGACAAGGACAATCACACATGAGGACATCTCACAGTGATTGTCTGTAATGTCCCCTTTTTGGCTAACTTGGAAAACAGGAACAATTACTCCACTTCTCAGACTTACTCTATCAGATACTTACAATTAAACTAAGTAATGGAGGTTACTTAAGATATCAACTGCTATTTCAGATTCAATCACAATATGTGTGCAAGATGATATTGATACCAATATGTTTAATAGCACTATCGGATATAATGATATGAAATATGCTATGAATATGATGTTTCCTATCACTTATAGTGATAGTATAATGATGGTATGTCTGATATAAACAATATCAATATACAATCAATAAGTATTGCTTACAGCAATGTATTTGCTGTGTCTGATATGATGATGTAATTATGCAAATGTGTAATATCGCTATGAGTGATATGTTGCTATTTCAGATTCTGAATTATATGCTTGCAACTTCAAATATTGATGCTGTTTCTGACTATCCTTTCTATCTGTGCAATCATGGTGTTGTCTCTGATCTGCAATGATAAACTTGAAACCAAACTGCCAAAGGCAGATGCTCTATTGAGTATATCCAAATATGGATAAGTAAATAAAGTTCTAATGATGCCTTGAGTGACTGACGAGAATGCATTCTTATATTGTCTTTAACAAATGAAGAGATGCTATGAATGAGACGTGTCTTATTTCTTCCTCCATGTCCCTTTGTTAATCACACCTTTCCATAATCTGACAGTTCACATAATATTATTTCATTATTTTCTGATCATAGATAACTCCCAGATTGACTCAATATCAAATCTTTTTATGAAGGTAATCTTCCCTAATTGGTAGTGCAACCAGTAGTTAACATCCATTGTGTTTGTATTAGTTTGGTCTAACTATCATTAGTATTTAGTCAATCGATATTAACTCTTGCCTTATCCCATATTGTTATGATTATATCCAATCTTTCTACTCTGATATAAGTCGATATCATTTTCTGATAATTGTCCATTTATTGGTTGATTGCTGGTAATGGAGTTTGATCTTCAAATTGACTTCCATTCCTATTAATACTTAAGGATACATTGTACTTATTATCCATGACTGATGCCTCAATCATCAATAGCTTGTGATATAATCACTGATGCTTTTGTGTTTCTACAAGATGTGGTTTATCTCAGACAATCGATAATCTTTCAATCCTTTAGTCGATATCCTCCTATGTGGTGTCTATTGATATAGATAGTAGAATTCAATCTAGTTTATGTTATTGTCATGATAACATAGGAAGTGATGGTGCATATTTGCTAGCGGGTCTTCATGTTTGATATTGCTTTATCGGATATGTCATTGTCTAAACTTGTGCAATTAATGATTATTTATAATATATGAATGGTTATCCTTCTTGCTTATCAATACATCTTCTGAAACACATAGCGACCTATCCCTTATTCATATCATGTTGATCTTGACTTCATAGTATTTGGTTCATTAATCATCCTCTCATGGTATCGATGTGTAATGACTAGTGATTGTTGTATCACTTCTTGATTCCTCATCATGATAGATAATGCAGATGTTTAATGTAGATGTATATCGATTACAGATATTCGATATTGCTTTAAACGTTATTATTATTATTATTATTATTAATGTTATTGTTATTATTAAATATTATAATTAATGATGTTAGTAATATTAATAATATTATAATAAATATTATTATAGTGATAACATATTGTTTTATATTGAGAGGTTTATTAATATTATTTATATATTAAAATTATTATATCAATAATTGATTTAATATTATTACTTAATATATTATTATAATATAATATATATAATTTATTAATAATTATTTATTATTAATTTATATTATAATTATAATCATAATTATATTATTTATTAATATTTTAATATTATTTAATTAACATATTACTTATTATGCTAACTATATATTATTATTATCTTTTGATAATAATTATATATTATTGTTATATACCGTTAATAATAGATTATTATATATCATCTAATCATTTTATTATTATACTAAGTTCAATATGTCACGGCTCATGACATTGTCCCTTGTGTAATTGCCACTTGAATGTATTGCTATTGAACCACATTAATGCTTTTCTTCTTCAACAAATGAGGACAGTCACTCTAAAGACAACATGATAATGTACACTCATTGTAAGGACAGTCACAAATGAGGACATCTCACAGTGACTGTCCCTTGTGTAATTGCCACTTGAATTACACAAGGGACAGTCATTGTGAGATGTCCTCATTTGTGACAAGGACAGTCACACATGAGGACATCTCACAGTGATTGTCCCTTGTGTAATTGCCACTTGAATGTATTGCTATTGAACCACATTAATGCTTTTCTTCTTCAACAAATGAGGATAGTCACTCTAAAGACACCATGATAATGTACACTCACTGTAAGGACAGTCACAAATGAGGACATCTCATAGTGACTGTCCCTTGTGTAATTGCCACTTGAATGTATTGCTATTCAGCCACATTAATGCTTTTCTTCTTCAACAAATGAGGATAGTCACTCTAAGGACAACATGATAATGTACACTCACTGTAAGTGTACATTATCATGTTGTATTACAAATGGACCTTATGTTGGTCGGGATATAAGTGCAAAAAAAAAAAGGAACGTTGTCATTTATGTTTTCAACAGCACCGAGAGAGATTCCCTCCGTGAAATCAAGCGGGTTATCATTTGTGTTTTGAACAAAGCGGGTTGTCATTTGTGTTTTGAACAGCACCGAGAGAGATTCCCTCCGTGAAATCAAGCGGGTTGTCATTTGTGTTTTCAACAGTGCCGAGAGAGATTCCCTCTGCAAAATCACAGCTACAATTTCTGAGTACGTTGGGTTTATTTTTCTTTTGTCATTATTATTTAATCTGGTATTCAGCTGTTAGAGAGCTAAAATACCCAGAAATGAGGACATATCTATGTTGAATTTATTGTTAGCGGCTTTGGTTATTTAGAATGCTTCCCCACAATACTTAATTACACAAGGGACAGTCACTGTGAGATGTCCTCATTTGTGACAAGGACAGTCACACATGAGGACATCTCACAGTGACTGTCCCTTGTGTAATTGCCACTTGAATGTATTGCTATTCAACCACATTTATGGGCCCGTTTGGACCACGACACACAGTAGCATCTACAGAGAAGAATATCCTAGGTGTAACAAGTTGTAAGAATATACCAACAGTTCTAAGAAGTTCCCTAGCACGTAGTAGCATCTACAGAGAAGAATATACAACATGAGGGCAGCCACTGTAAAGACAACATGATAATGTACACTCATTGTATGTGTACATTATCATGTTGTCTTTACAGTGACTGACCTCATTCAAGTGGCAATTACACAAGGGACAGTCACTGTGAGATGTCCTCATTTGTGACAAGGACAGTCACACATGAGGATATCTCACAGTGACTGTCCCTTGTGTAATTGCCACTTGAATGTATTGCTATTCATCCACATTTATGGGCCCGTTTGGACCATGGCACACAGTAGCATCTACAGAGAAGAATATCCCAGGTGTAACAAGTTGTAAGAATATACCAACAGTTCTAAGAAGTTCCCTAGCACATAGTAGCATCTTCTAATTGTCTATACCACTTCACAAGGTATTGTTTGCACACATTGTTTTTGGTTCTTTTGATGACCCTTGTTTTGAAATTGCTATTAGGCCTTGTAGCTTATATGTTTTGATTGTTGGAGAGCTTCTAAAGCTAAGCAAGAAGATCGTTGCACGAGTTATAGCCGCGTGCTCAGGTTTGAAAATTGTATATTTTTTAATCTAATGTATATTTTAACTAGACTTTTAGCTTATTTTTGCTGTATATTTTAATCTAAAGGGAATCATGGATGTGAACTTGAAAGAATTTTGTACTTAGTTCTTATGGAGAGAATAGTAGTAGTTTACGGTCTAATATCAAATAGAGTTTTCCAATTACAGAAAGTTAATGAATTCTAATAGCTTATATGTTTTGATTGCTGGAGAGCTTCTAGAGCTAAGCAAGAAGACCATTGCACGAGTTATAGCCGCGCGCTCAGGTTTGAAAATTGTATATATTTTAATCTAATGTATATTTTAATCCTTTTTCCATGTCATGTAATATGTCTTGCCTTGTAGCTTATATGTTTTGAAATTGCTGTTAGGCCTTGTAGCTTATATGTTTTGATTGCTAGAGAGCTTCTAGAGCTAAGCAAGAAGACCATTGCACTAGTCGTAGCCGCGCGCTCAGGCATGAAAATTGTATATTTTTTAATCTAATGTATATTTTAACTAGACTTTTAAAATATTAAAGGATTTAACTAGGTCTAAGAAGATTTGTGTACTTTTGACAATTTTGCTTAGTCACTGAAAGTTGTAGACCAAAGTTTTCATAGCCCAATTTTTGCTTCCTGTGAAGAACGATCATGTCAGATAATATAAGTGAAGAACAAAATAGGGAGACAATCGCTAGATTGTGGTCTAACTTGAAAAGAAAAGGTGATGGAAAATGTTATTGTCCCTGCAAAATTTGTAAGGGCTTAAACCGTAGAAGACTGCTAATCAAAACAGTTAAGAGACATTGTAGGGAGAATGGTCACATTGAAGGGGGGCATGACTATCATCCACTGGTAAGTTGTTCATTATATCATTTTAACAATTTATATACATATGAAATCACTTGATGATGAGTTGAAGATCATGGTTTATTTATGTTAATCAATTTTATATAGGTTGATCTCCCCAGGGAAGTACATGATATGGAGGAACATGGGGGTGCGAATATCCAAGGTGAAGATAATGATCCCATGGAAGATGACGATCATGCACCAGAAAACACAATTGAAGATGATGGTATAAATACATTGATCCATGACACATTTAGTCCAAGCGGATCTGATCATGATGATGATGATAGCCTCGATCTACCTCTACTTGAGAAGGCATACGAGCCCCTATACAAAGACTCCCAAACAACTCTTCTCTCTACTGTATTGTTGTTGTTGAACTTGAAGGTTATGAATGGTTTATCCAACATAACAATGTCACGTATGTTAAGGTATGTCATATATGTCTTTATAGTTAACAAAGGGTGAATAATGTACCACTAATATTGTTTATATTAACAACTTATATTTTTTGCTGTAGATTGATAGGCAATTTTTTGTTACCACCATCAAATATTCTACCTCGCTCATATCGAGAATTATCTGCTATTATGAAAGATATTGGAATGGAGTATCAAGAAATACATGCTTGTCCCAATGATCATATTATATATTATAAAGAACATGAATTTGCAACACAATGCCCTGTATGTCATACGAGTAGATATTGAACAGATCGAATAACAAAAAAGGTGCCTCACAAGGTTCTTCGTTACATCCCCATTATTCCACGGATGCGACAATTATTCAGGTGTACTAGCTTGGCACAATTTATGGATTACCATGCACGCAATATAAGTTGAGATGACATTATTTGAATCCCTGCGGATGGTTCGGCATTTATGCACATAGAGGAAAAGTGGCAACACTTCAAAGAAGAACCTCGTAATCTCAGGCTTTCATTGGCAGCGGATGGTGTCAATCCATTTGGAGAGATGAGATCTGTTTGCTCGGTGTGGCCTGTTTTTGTTATCAACAATAACATTCCTCCGTGGATGTCAATAAAGAGGGAGCACATTATGTTGGCAATGATTGTTCCAGGTATTTTATCATTTGATAGTTATTAATTTACATGTACTTACAAATCTTACAGTAAAATGGTCACAATAATTATGTAATGTTACTGTTCATTCAAGTAGGTAAATATCAAGTTAAAGATATGAATGTATATATTGAGCCTCTTATTGACGAGTTGGTGGAGTTATGGAACGGTGTCACTATGTATGACGTGTCTAGACCAATAGGACAAAGACAATTTCAATTCCATGCAATACTTGTATGGACAATACATTATGCCCCAGGGCTAACACATTTTTGTGGTATCTTATAGTGAATTCAAGTTGCGCATGATAATTCTAATTATAAAAATCAACATATTTAATAATCCAATTATATCATTATCTTGTAGGTCTTCAAACAAAGGGAAAAAATGTAGGGGTCAGAGTTCAATAGATGCCTCACAAAAGAGGACAAGAGAATTGGCTTCCAACAAGGCTATAGAGCCGTGGCTGAACGGCTACGAGCTGAAATCAGTGTGCAAGGTTCAAATAATGATGCATCTGAGCCACAGGTAAATAAGCTAAATGAAATTTATTTCAAATTGAATACTTTACCAATTAGTCTATTTGATGTTAAGTTCTAATATAAAGTGAGTATATCTATTTTAAGAAAGCAATGATAACAATGTGTAGGATATTGGAATGCAGCCTGACAATCCTTCTACACAATCTATGCATAATGAAGGTTCGCATGATGTGCATCCTAGTGGTGGAGGTGTACATTTGCTATTAAAATTTTTATATGTAATTACAATTGGTGTTTGGATTAATGTAACATTTTTTATAGCAACTGTAGAGGATCGAGGGGTCGGTGCTCATGAGCATGTTGAGGTTGAGTCTAGACAAAATGATGTGGCCAGATCAGGTAATTAAAGAGCGCCACAGTTATGTTCTTTAAAATAATTAAATACTTGTAACAATTATAATTAAATATTTTAAATTTAACTCTTTTATTTGTTATTGTAGAGGACCCCCCTTTGCAGCAGCATAGGAATTTGAGATCATCAAGAACAGAGAACAAAACAACTGATGAGGGGGGTATTGATGATAACACTGATGCTCCTCTTAGAGCTTACATAGAAAAAAAAATTAGAAAGAGAAAAAAGAAATGATTGTCATCTAAATACCTTAATTGATAATGATTGAATTTTATGTCTCAATGAATTTAATTATGTGCTAATGAATGTTCATGAATTATGTGTTTATTTTCATATTGATGAATGTTGCGTGTTAATGAATCTAATGTGTTAATGAATGTTATCATGTGATATTGATTGAATGTTACATTTTATTAATAATTGAAAGAATGAATGAATGTTAGATGTTAACGGGGAATGTAGAGTGATGTTAGGGGGAGGGGGGTGGGGCCAAATGAGCTTCCACCTTCATGTGGTTGGCCCTGTTTAGTAGAGAATATTAAACTATATTCTTGAAACAAAGTGAAGCTCAATAAGATACTAAATGAGTCAAAATGGTTATCAAGGTCCTCTATCCATAAGATACTTGTAGTCAAAATGGTTATTAATAAGATACTTTTAGTCAAAATGGTTATCTAGGTCCTCTATCCATTCCATAAGTTCTTCACCATTCAAACTTCCTCCATAACAAGGAATGTGCTCTAGGTTAGTCATGAAGCCTAGCATGGACTCTCTGTCAGATAGAGCCACTATTTCAGAGCCTTTTCTGTGCATTTCCTTCAAGCACTGTACAGTGTACGGATGTGAAAGGGAGGGCAGACTAGTGTGGAAGTTAGAGTATTTATATCTTATGCTTTGAGAGTTTATTTGGTAGATTCAAGACACCTTATATCAAAGTTATTCCTTTTTCTTATCTGTTGTTCTGTCAAACCCTCATTTTTTGGGTTATTGCATTCAAATGGCCTTAACTTGCAAATAAACCATAGGATATCCTCTGTTGTTTGTAAAATGCAAGTTAAGGGGGTTTATTTTCATATTTTAAAAGCTTTGGAATAGGATACTAAGCCAGAGAATTTCAAGAGCAAGCCCTAGGTCAAGAATCTCAATGTTCTTGACTAGGAGTTGATGGATTATGCAAGATCAGAGGGTAGCGGCAAGTAAAGGACCTCAAACCTTGTTGAATCTAGATCTTTAGAGCATGGTGGACATCTTCAAACTCTGATCTTGGTTTCATGCACCCATTTTCAATGCCTTGTTTTGGAACCCACACCCAAAGGCATGCATTAGGTCTGCGGACTCAATAAGGACATTGATATGCTGGAGTGGAGTCAGGGTCTGGAGTTGGAGGATTGTTAGAACATCAAAAAGGGTACTCAAAAAACATATAAGTTCATAAGGTCCTTTGTCAAATTGAAGAGTTATTGCTGCAGAACAGGTTTTGGAGACCTACTAGAGTCACTAGGTCTATTTGGACCCGTTTGGACCACGACACACAGTAGCATCTACAAAGAAGAAGTTTGGTATGCAATGGTCTTGAAACCTCCTGAGAAATTCTTGGTATGCATTTGTGTGGTGCAAAAGCTTCGTTGAAAGAGAAAAAGAAGAAAAGAATAGAAATGATTTTTTTTCTTTTTATGTCATATACTGTAACCAGCTACTTATAACTTGCAAAAATTATTATAACCATTTGAAATTGAAACTTAGTTTAATGTGAAACTGAGAACTGCTTTATTAGAGCTTTCTGTGATTTTGATTCAGACATCAAGAACATTGTTTGCCTAATATTGTGATTAATGTTTATTTATTAATATCTCATACTGACAAACAATTGATAATTGTAGGGAAAACGTCATTGGGGGTCTTTGAGGATCCACTAGAAGCCAAGGAGAAAATGTATTCAAATGCTAAAGATGGTGTAATAGTCCTTACAGCTGTTGAACCTTGCTGTGTAGATCATCTCCGATTCTCCAAGTTCAACAGTACTGTGGTATTCCTTTGGATACTTCTAATGGTAAATTTCAGACATCAAGTTCTTTTCGTATGAAACTACTACATTTGTAATCTGTAGTTTTAAACTTTTAGTTTATAAATGTTCATCAGCTTTAGTTCGTATGCTGCCATTTCAAGTATGATTAATGAAGTTACCTTTATCACAGGATGAAAGTGAGCAGTCAGCATACTGGTACGGAGCTGGCAGCATTGATACAGTGACTAGGGCATCGTTTAATGGTGGTATTGTGTTTTCCCGTATTTAGGGCATCGGCCTTTTGAAGCATTGCCTTCATCTTTCTTAAGTCTGAGTTTTAAGTTTGTTTATCTCTCTCGGCGCTATTGAAAATACAAATGACAACGTTCTTGTTTGTTTTGCCCTTATATCCTGATGTGATTTCACGGAGGGTTACGGCGTTGTTGAAAACACAAATGAAAACACAAATCCCTTGTGTAATTGCCACTTGAAGGAGGACAGTCACTGTGAAGACAACATGATAATGTACACTCACAGTGAGTGTACATTATCATGTTATCTTTAGAGTGACTATCCTCATTTGTTGAAGAAGAAAAGCATTAATGTGGCTGAATAGCAATACATTCAAGTGGCAATCACACAAGGGACAGTCACTGTGAGATGTCCTCATTTGTGACTGTCCTTACAGTGAGTGTACATTATCATGTTGTCTTTAGAGTGACTGTCCTCATTTGTTGAAGAAGAAAAGCATTAATGTGGTTCAATAGCAATACATTCAAGTGGCAATTACACAAGGGACAATCGATCACTATGAGATGTCCTCATGTGTGACTATCCTTGTCACAAATGAGGACATCTCACAATGACTGTCCCTTCTGTAATTGCCACTTGAATGAGGACAGTCACTGTAAAGACAACATGATAATGTACACATACAATGAGTGTACATTATCATGTTGTCTTTACAGTGGCTGCCCTCATGTTGTATATTCTTCTCTGTAGATGCTACTATGTGCTAGGGAACTTCTTAGAACTATTGGTATATTCTTACAACTTGTTACACCTGGGATATTCTTCTCTGTAGATGCTATTGTGTGCCGTGGTCCAAACAGGCCCATAAATGTGGTTGAATAGCAATACATTCAAGTGGCAATTACACAAGGGACAGTCACTGTGAGATGTCCTCATGTGTGACTGTCCTTGTCACAAATGAGGACATCTCACAGTGACTGTCCCTTGTGTAATTGCCACTTGATGGAAAAAAGCATTAATGTGGTTCAATAGAAATGTATTCAAGTGGCAATTACACAAGGGATAATCACTCTGAGATTTCCTCATTTGTGACTATCCTTACAGTGAGTGTACATTATCATGTTGTCTTTACAGTGACTGTCCTCATTTGTTGAAGGAAAAAAGCATTAATGTGGTTCAATAGTGATGCAGAGTAGTCAGGGCTTTTAGAATATACAAATATACATCCTTAACTCTCATTCCACCAAGGAAGAAGGAATTCCAATGGTTGAAACTTGAGTTAAGGTCTTTACATCAGTCAAACCCTGAAAATGAGGGTTTGTAAACAATGCACAGAAAATTTGAAATAACTTAGATATAAAACAAAGAGAATCAATCAAACCAACTTCCAAAGCATCAGATGTCACTATTACAACTTCCAGGCAAATTTTATCATCCAACCACCATCCGTACAGCCGTACAAAGTTCATTTTCACCAGAAATGCACTAAAACAGGGTTATTTTTATTTTTTATGAAAGCAAAATGATTACAATACTGGTTCTCTATCTGTCTTCGACCATTTGAAGCCTAAAATAGGCTCTCCAAACATTGGTTCAACCATCTAGGTGGTTAGAACAGTTTATCCAACAAATGTCAACTTTGCTAAGCAACTTTTAAAGTTGCATTACAACTTTGCAAACAACTTTGCCGAGAAGGTTAAAAATGTGTTGTGAAACTTTAGGAACCTTATTAAAGTTATTTTGGACCTTCAAACTTCTTAACAACATCTAAAAGACACCTAATAAACACTTACTATGCTCATTTCATCCAAGGACTCAAAAGATGCCCAAGGTTTATAAGTCACCAAGGGGTCTTGTGTCCAATAAGTGGATGTTTATAAGGAGATAAAATCAATCCTTAATATTTATTACAAACCAAGAAAACATCTAAAACTCCTATTCTAATTTATTGTCATTCAAAAAGACTCTGATTTGTCATTCAAAAAGACTCTGATTTGTCAATCAAAAGGACCTTTCACCAGTCAATCCTTCAAAGCTCCAAGGTGAAAATCTTATGTTCCAATTGATAGGATTTGACTCCTTGGCTTCATGGCAACTTCCTTCAATCATGGTGTCTTTGGCTTGCATTAGGGATGCCCCTGCATCAAATAGCAATGCATTCAAGTGGCAATTACACAAGGGATAGTACATGCCCATTAAAGTTGGTGTTTTGTTATCCAGCATGACAATGGAGACAACATACTCTGTGTCAATTTTACTGATCAAATTTCCCTCCGCCAGGCAAAGCAACAATCTGGGTATGATAAGGTGAAATTTTGTAGTCCTTTTGGGTATGATAACAGTTCCAGTTTCCAATAAGATGGTTCATTTTTATAATCTAGCTTCAATTTCTCTTGTGAAAATCTTTTTTTCATTTTATGGGTGGTAAAATATAATTATTATGCTAGAGGTGTGTACTTATGGATGATAATGAAACAAAATGATAAGATTTAAGACTCTTGTTTTTTTTTTAAATAGCAATTTAAGTTTCCTTCTATTATAAATTACTGTTTTTCTATTTTTTAATGTATCTTTCCAGATCTTTTATATCAATTTTATTTATGAAATATAAATATATTAATAATGTTTTAGTGTTTTTAGGATTAGTTTATATCAATTCTATGTATCATCATTCGTCATTCAATTGTCAGTATTATTAATTTAGACTGTGCAATTGTAGAACTACTCGAATATGGGTTGGATGGATACTCAAGCAGGGGAACCCTCCTCAAATATCTCAAGCAGTGAACTTGGAAAAATGTGTCATGAAGGAACCCTTTCCATCAGAGAGATAAAAGTACAAACAAGTAAAAGAAGCAGTCTCTGCAAATATGTTTTTGAGAAGAAAAATGATAGATTATTCGAGTATGGTTCATGAGGTATATCTAAAAAGACATTTTTTTTCTTATTATAATAAAAGAGGAAGTTGTGAATGTCAAAGTTGAGTGAAACAAAAATTATTTTCATCAAATTTTGTTAGGATTGCTTTTGGGAATAGTTTCTTACAATATTGCTATTAAGATTTTTATTGTGTAGTTTTTAGATTAGGTTTATAAAATTATATTTCATGAGTAGTGATTCATATTAATCAATTAACGATACTTTTGGAAGGTATTTTCAATGTGTCAAATTTTGATATTTTTACAAGAATTAGATTGTGTAATTTTTTTAATTAAAGTCATTGACTCATATTTCATAAATAATAGTTCTCATGAATCCATCTCTTATAAGATTGAATAGTCTATTTAGGAAGTATTTCTGATAGTATGTCAAATTATGATATTACTATTACCATTAGATTGCATGGCTTTGAAGTCAACCTCGTTGACCCATATTCTTCTCTGTAGATGCTACTATGTGCTAGGGAATTTCTTAGAACTGTTGGTATATTCTTACAACTTGTTACACCTGGGATATTCTTCTCTGTAGATGCTACTATGTGCCGCGGTCCAAACGGGCCCATAAATGTGGTTGAATAGAAATACATTCAAGTGGCAATTACACAAGGGACAGTCACTGTGAGATGTCCTCATGTGTGACTGTCCTTGTCACAAATGAGGACATCTCACAGTGACTGTCCCTTGTGTAATTTCCACTTGAATGAGGACAGTCACTGTATAGACAACATGATAATGTACAAATACAATGAGTGTACATTATCATGTTGTCTTTATAGTGGCTGCCCTCATGTTGTATATTCTTCTCTGTAGATGCTACTATGTGCTAGGGAACTTCTTAGAACTGTTGGTATATTCTTACAACTTGTTACACCTGGGATATTCTTCTCTGTAGATGCTACTGTGTGCTGTGGTCCAAACGGGCCCATAAATGTGGTTGAATAGCAATACATTCAAGTGGCAATTACACAAGGGACAGTCACTGTGAGATGTCCTCATGTGTGACTGTCCTTGTCACAAATGAGGACATCTCACAGTGACTGTCCCTTATGTAATTGCCACTTGAATGAGGACAGTCACTGTAAAGACAACATGATAATGTACACAAGTACCGTGAAGGTAGTTGCAAGTTACGGCTATTTCATTGCATACCCGAAACAATGAAGATGTTACGGTCCACAAAACATTTTTGCTTGAAAGATGAACAAATAAAATTAAACTTCTAAATAACCAAAGCCGCTAACAATAAATTCAACATAGATATGTCCTCATTTCTGGGTATTTTAGCTCTGTAACAGCTGAATACCAGATTACATAATAATGAAAAAAGAAAAATAAACCCAATGTACTCAGAAATTGTAGCTATGATTTCGCGGAGGGAATCTCTCTCGGCACTGTTGAAAATACAAATGACAACGTTTCTCTACATTATCATGTTGCCTTTACAGTGACTGTCCCTTGTGTAATTGCCACTTGAAGGAGGACAGTCATTGTAAAGAAAACATGATAATGTACACTTACAGCCCATGTACATTATCATGTTGTCTTTAGAGTGACTATCCTCATTTGTTGAAGAAGAAAAGCATTAATGTGGCTGAATAGCAATACATTCAAGTGGAAATTACACAAGGGATAGTCACTGTGAGATGTCCTCATTTGTGACTATCCTTACAGTGAGTGTACATTATCATGTTGTCTTTATAGTGACTGTCCTCATTTGTTGAAGGAAAAAAGCATTAATGTGGTTCATTAGCAATGTATTCCCAGCATCTGTACCTGCATCTCTCTTATATACTACAAGTTGCTTGCCATCAAAAATTGCAGTTCCCTCATGTGACATTGATGGTGAAGTGTTCTTTTCAAAACCATCATCTGTGGTTACCAATGCTCCTGTTTTAGGCAATAAGTTTGTTGCATTCCATGAGCCATTGGTCAAGTTTCTTCTATGAGCTTCTGATGCCTCAAAATCTAAGCAGTGCCTACGCATGCCTTGTTGTGGTTGATTATCATTCTGTACATGAATTATAATGAGTAATCAGTTTTGGGCCTTGGAATCTTGTATGTAACATGCACAGGCATTTCATGGCTAAATGAATCTATTTTAAAAGCATCAACTTTTCTTACATGATGATGGATACATAAGTAGAACAAGCGTATATCAAATTGGAAGCAATCAAAACTCCATAATGACATATTATTTAGAGTACTCTTCAGTTTAAGTAATAATGCATATATTGACATTGTAAAGACAACATGATAATGTACACTCACTGTAAAGACAACATGATAATGTACACTCACTGTAAGGACAGTCACAAATGAGGACATCTCACAGTGACTGTCCCTAGTGTAATTGCCACTTGAATGTATTGCTATTCAGCCACATTAATGCTTTTCTTCTTCAACAAATGAGGATAGTCACTGTAAAGACAACATGATAATGTACACTCAACAGTGAGTGTACATTATCATGTTGTCTTTACAGTGACTATCCTCATTTGTTGAAGAAGAAAAGCATTAATGTGGCTGAATAGCAATACATTCAAGTGGCAATTACACTAGGGACAGTCACTGTGAGATGTCCTCATTTGTGACTATCCTTACAGTGAGTGTACACTATCATGTTGTCTTTACAGTGGCTGTCCTCATTTTTTGAAAGAAAAAAGCATTAATGTGGTTCATTAGCAATGTATTAAATAAATATATTTTTTTTAATCCACCCACGGGTGTCGCAATTGCGACGGGAACCCGTCGTAATGTGATGCAGGCACCCGTCGCAATTGCTTGGGAGGCCTGTCGTGATTGCGACGGCCCTCCGAAGCCATGTGACGGTGGGGCGACGCCCATGCCGCTAACAAATCTTAGTCACATTGCGACGGGATATGTGTCGCAATTGCGACGGCTACCCATAGACGTCGCAATTTGTGACTAAAAAATAGCGACGTCTATAGCTGTCGCAATTGCGACACATAGCCATCACAAAATGCCCCCAAATGTATTAGTGTCTATCTGAAACCCCCCTGCTATCTCTTGATGCATACATGAATCAATGTCATTGCACAAATCACCTACATTATGGCATGAATCTATGTCACCCGACTCATCTGTAACACTCCCATCATGAGTGTCATCTCTTGGTAGCTCCATGCTCACATCCTCAATACAAGAAAACATTGTTATCTCCTGCACTGACTCCACACTCTGACTATTTTCATAAACATCAGAGCTGTCAGAGCTCATATACTCCTCACAATCCTCAAAGATAACACCATCATCTATGGTGTCTGAATCCCTAGTGGTATCTAAAACATCCTCCACTCTCACCCTATCCACAACATCAACAACATGCTAAGGATGTTGAAACTTAGTACCACTATCTGTCAACAAGATAGGCACATCCACATGTCCCTGTAAGAAGTCTCCAACATCATGTGTGCAGATAGGACTAGTGGATGTCCTAATAAGAACATGATCATCTCCAAAATGATGAGTAGCTACTAAAAAATCATCATAAAGAGTTCTAGATGTCTCACCTATGATAAAATCTTGTTTCTGTTCCTGCAGTCTTTGTGGGGAAGACTTCATGAAGAAGGAAACCATGAAACTAGTTGCCCTGTCAATAGTAGCTGGATCTAAAAGTTGGTCTTTTAGCCTTTCTTGTGTTTGCCTCGATTTCTCCATTTCATTTTTCAAGGCACTTGATTGGTTCCTGTAACATGACACACTACTAGAATGGCTCCCATATTTACCTAGTTTTTTGTATTTATCCATGAATTAAATAAAACTATAGTGTTGATCAATCACAAATCAATCATGGGAACTCAAGATTTCTAAACCCCATAGGATGAGAAGAAACATGCTCTGATACCACTATGATAAGCCCAACTGGTTCTTAGCTTTGAACTAACTAATATCTCATTTTTATTTGCAAATTGTATTAAATTTTCAAACATATATATTTTTTATGAAATTTTTCTAGACTTTTAAATTATAACATCAACAACAATTCAATTAACCTTGGATGACCAGCAACATAGATTTTTTTATTCACACTCACATTAAACATAAATCATTACAAGGATAATAATTCTAAATTGAGCACCTTGAATTAACATAATTATTTGTTGGAGAATTTCACAACCTAGGTGGAAGATACACAGTCCTTGGGTTGTTGATGCCAACCCTGTTATCTCACTTCATTTCTAATGAACCTTCAAACCCCTTTCACAAGGGTGTCGTAAGAAATCACCAACTATTTTCCTTCAAATTTCCCACTCTTCTTCCCTTGTCACACACTACACTAGCAAGTATAGCCTGCATCAGTAAGTACAACAAGTACATATTTTTCTATTATGTTCGTATGGCACTGAGAAATCTATACAACATTTGAAATGATTCTCATCTCTGATAAATCTAAAAGTATTCAAAGGATTGAATCTTGAATCCAAATGCAATCTCAACAAATCTGCAAGTAACTCGAAGGTTTTCTCCACATGTGAAGACCAAACCCTTGCTTCTCAAGAATTTTGAATTTCCTCTCAAGATAACTTTTAACTTCATAAATTTTATCAAATGGTCAATTGGTGAATTGCTTTTTCCCAAAGCATTTCTTTTCTAATAAAAGACATCTTCTCTCACACACTTTTCACTTACAAAAGACTTTTCTTTATGTGAACATTTGAAATATAATAAACTATTATATTTATTTCCTCTTTAATGATGAAAAAAAGACCCTTTCATTAAAATAACCATATTCTAACACATAGGGTCCATGTTTTATGAGCTTGGGATTTAAAACTTCTCAATCTAGTTTTAACGAGCTATAACACTAAGATGCCCACAATACATTCCCAATAAAAATGGCAACCTTAGTTGATTTAATTAAATAATAATCATAATTCACCCATCTTGTGAAAATAATTGAGGAAGCATCAAAACTAAAATGTGTTAGCACAAGAGTGATCTTGATGATGAAAGATGATGAATGAACTTGACGTGGTGACTTACTAAATATAGACAATCCCTCCAAGAATCTTGGAGTCCAAACCGGAAGCCAAAAATAAAATCTAAAGGCATCATATAACTCCTCTAAATCATTTGAGCTCAGTAGAATCATATGATGACTTAGTATAAATAGTAAGTCCCTCAAAATGGGGCCAAAACCCACAATAGGGTCCTCTTGATGAACTACAACTGATTTAGAACCTAAATGAAGAATCTGTGATTAAAGATCACTAAGGAGTTGCTGATTAGATATGTAAGATGATTAAATCAGTATTATGTTGTCATTGATGTCAACTAGCTTGACAGTACTTATCTTGTAAGTTACTATAATGAAACATTTGAAGGAAGGTGAAATAGATGAAGAACATAAGTATCTACATGAGGAAGATGTGTATGATAGATGATGATAAGGAATACACTGAGTAACTTGTTGATGAGTCTATGACTTGATGATACTGACTTTATTATGTTGCATTCATCTATGATGAAGAATAGAGCTAAAAGACACAAATCAATGTTGTCAATAAATGAAGCATTCCAGTATGCACCGACAGAGTGTAGTGTATACCGAGGGTAGTGTTAACTGAGCTTGTGTTCACAGACATATTTCTTTGTTAACTGAGTAGAACATAAAGGAATTAAATGATTAGTTTAGCCGATAAATTGATGAGCTGGAAAGTGAATGAAATCGAGATAAGAGATAAGGTTTGTTATGAAGATCGATGGCTAACATAATTCAAGGAAGATCTAATGGAGCAGATTGAAACATGTTACTGACACATCAGCCGAAGAAGGTTAAAACAAAAAAATCAATGAATGAGATTAAGCGGAAAAATTTGATAGAAAAAAAGAAAATGATTTACTCGTCTATATAAGAGACATTGGTTTCATTGTTGAAACAATGCCGGAGGAAGAAGATACTATAGAATTATCACATGAACAAGTTTTCATGCATTCTAATCATATTGGTTAGTGAGAACTGAACTACAGAACAATTACCAAGCTATAGAGAGTAATTACCGATGGACAGTAAGTTGATATAGTATTGAATCTAAAATGATATATTGATTAGAAAGATTTGAATGAGCTAAATATTGATTTGTAAACTAGAATTGAAGTTGTATCAAGGAAGATCATCTACTATTACATATTTAACCATTATACATAGTCAAATCTCTTAACTGAGTGGACTAAGAAAGTCTTTTTATGTTTCATTCATAGAGTGAACATTGTTATCCTATCAACCCCAGAGTGACTGATGGTTGGACGATAACTTCTAGTCTAAAATCCTCTAACAAGGTCACACCTAACAGTGTGTATGTAACCTTTAACAAGGTTGGGTCTTCACTGACCTCACTTTAGAAGAGTGAACATTTTTGGGTTGCCGGTCCCAGGTGGTTTTTCGCTTCACAGGGTTTCCACGTTAAATCTCATGTTATGTGTTGATTGTGATATTTTTTTGTTATCATACTTTGCATATTACATGTTAGATTTAATCGATAACTACTATAAGTTTTAGACTGATATCAGTAAAAGAACAGACAGTGAAAGTATTTTATATTTACCGAGTAGCAGAAGTTTAAGAATTTAATTTGGATTATACATTTTGTTTTGGGACACTGGATAACTAATTCACCTCGCCTCTCAATTATTCTAACAATTGGTATCAAAGTTGTGGTTTCTTAGAATAGAGTTTTAAGGACTCTAGCATAAAGATCTCAAGATGTATAAGAGGGAAGTGCCAAAGCTGAACAAAGAGAACTTCACAGTATGGAAAATTCAGATGAAGTTGCATATATCTAGAATTGGGAATTCTGCACTAGAACTGATGCAAAATGGCTACATTGAATAGACACCAGGTCCCATGACACTTGATCGACTAAAAGATAGGCATGAACACAATATTACTATGATGGAACTTGCTGCTGCCTGTCCTGATGCTGAATTTGAAGACATTAAGGGATGCATTACTACCAAAGCCATGTGCGATAAACTGACTCTAATATACAGTGGAGATTTGAATGTTAAAAGAGCCAGAGCAGAAAGCCTAAGAGGTTGATTTGATGATATGAAGATGAAAGAAGGTGAGAACATTTTGCAATACACAAATTGACTAAAAAAGGTAGTACATGCTATTAGAGCATTAGATGGAATTATTGAGGATGAAACAGTGATAAGAAAGATTCTCAGAACTCTACTCCCAGTTTATGCAATTAGGATCTCTGCAATTCATGAAAGAAGAGCTACATCCAACCTTACTCTTGACACACTGATCGGTAAGCTTACAACCTTTGAATTGAATAACTTTGACAACAGTGTTTTACCTTCTATTGAATTCATTTTCATGTCTTCTTTGAAGATTGGTAAATCTAGTAGAAGGAATAATAAGAATAATGATAGTAATAGTCGTACTAATGAAGAACTTGATGAGCTTGAAGCTCTTATGGCCAGAAGATTACCCAAAGGTAAAGGAAGGTATAGAGGTAAGCTACCTTTGGCATGTTTTAACTATAAAGAAGTAGGCCACATCCTTGCTAGATGTCTGAATAAGAAAGATGATGATAGATCCAAAGACCGATTTGAGGGAAGCTAAGGTAGAAGAGTCAACAAAGGCTACCGACACAACAATAGAGATAACTAAGATAGCTATGATAAAGGGAAAAAGGTATGTTACACAGCCGAAGAATTTGAATCTAAATCTGATACTGATGATGATGTAGACGTAGTATTTGTTGCTATGAAAGATGACTCAGAGGAAGAAGAGAAACATGAAGAAACAACACTAATCTCTAAAGTAAGTAGAAATGATACATGGATCATAGACAGTGGCTATACACATCATATGACTGGTGATATAGAGAAATTTGATTTACTTAATGAATATGATGGAGGATTTGTAAGGATGGGAAATGATTAACCCTGTATGATCAGAGGTAAAGGTTCACTGATGATTAATGATAGAATAAAATGTGAAAATGCATACTGGGTAGATGGACTAAACTATAATTTGTTAAGTGTGGCACAACTGAATAATTCAGGGCTCTGACCTTCTTTTGAGAGCATAAAGGTAAAAATCTATGATGATGGAGGAAGACTTGTCAGAATCGGTACACAATCCAGAGGTAATCTATTTTATCTTGATATTGATCAGTCTTCTTGTTTATTAATGAAGAATGAAGATGCATGGTTGTGGCATAAAAGGTTATGCCATGTGAACTTTGATAACATCATCAAGATTAGTAAGAAGAAAAGAGTTAGAGGGTTTCCTAACTTGTCAAAACTGGATCATGCTATGTGTCATGAATGTTAGAAAGGTAAGATGACTAAGTCTAGTTTTAAAAGAAAAGACTACTCAACAAAGAAGATACTTGAGTTGTTTCATACCGACCTATGTGGTCCTATGAGAACTCAGAGTTATTATGGTGATAGATACTTTATTCTTTTTGTTGATGACTATACTAGACTGATGACAGTTATGTTCTTACAAGAAAAATCTAAAGCATTTAAGATGTTTAAGTGGTATAAGGAAAAGGTAGAAAAAGAGACTAGAAAAGAATTAAAATGCTTAAGATTTGATAGAGCGGGTGAATTTATCTTTGATGAATTTACTAATTTCTGTAATGAGCATGGTATCAAAAGATAGGTCTCTGCACTGAGAACACCTCAACAGAATGGGATTGCTAAAAGAAGGAATAGGTCAATAATTGATTGTGCAAGAACACTAATGCTGCAAAAGAATATTTCTCATACATACTAGAGGGAAGCTATTAGTACAACTATATATGTGCTTAACCTAGTACAACTGAAGAAGGACACCAACCAGACACCCTATGAGTTGTGGTTTGGACACAAACCTACTGTAAGTTATTTTAGGATCTTTGGAAGAAAATGTTTTATTTTGAAAGATGAGAGAAATGGGAAATTTGATTCAAAAGGTGATGAAGGAATATTCTTAGGATATTCTACTAAGAGTAAAGCATACAAATGTCTGAATAAGGTTACAAATAAGATAATTGAAAGTACTAATGTCCGTGTTGATGAGTTTGATGACAAAAACATAGAAGAAGGTAGAAAGGAATTAGAAGACTATGGTAGATTCACTTACATTGAACTTTTTGATTATCTACTTAAATCGCAACTTGTGATAACCAGTCAATAGGAAAAATAACCCCAAGGAACAGGAAAGGGAAACCGATGAACAAGATGGAGCTACCGAGCAAGCACAAGAACTTGAATAGGATGAACAAGAAAGAAGAAACCAAGTACTGGCTAGTTTTGTCAGAAGACATCATCTTGAGACACAAATTATTGGAGACAGACAAGCTAGCATGCAGACAAGAAGCAAAGCAAGATAAGGTACATGTCTAGTTTGTGAATTTGAACCTAAAAATGTGAAAGTTGCATTAGAGAATGAAGAATGGGTTAATGAAATGAAAGAGGAAATAGAAAAAATAGAGAAGAACAAAACTTGGTCCTTAGTACCCTGACCTAAAGATAAAAATGTTATCAGTACTAAGTGGATATTCAGGAGCAAACTGAATGAAAATGGTGAGGTGACAAGAAATAAAGCTAGATTGGTATGCAAGGGATATGCATAGGAAGAAGGCATTGACTATGGTAATACATTTTCACCTTTTGATAGATTGGAAGGAGTTAGAATGCTACTTGCATATGCTGCACACAAGAAATTTAAAGTTTATCAAATGGATGTGAAGTCAGCATTTATGAATAGTATACTTGAAGAAGAGGTCTACATAGAACAATCTGAAGGATCCATTGATCCAGACAACAAAGACATGGTATGTAGATTACATAAAGCTTTATATGGTTTGAAGCAAGCACCGAGAGCCTGGTATGAAAGGCTGCATACTTACTTGTTAAGTATTGGATTTGTAAGAACTAGTGAGAACAACAATTTGTACATGAAAGGTGATACTGATGACACTATTCTTATTGCTGAGAAATTTGTTGATGATATTATTTTTGGAGGTCAAGATCATGTATGTAAATCTTTTGCTGATAACATGAGGAATGAGTTTGAAATGTCTATTTTCGGAGAGATTAAATTCTTTCTTTGGACTACAAGTGATTTAGTAGAGTGATGGGATATTCATCACATAGTCTAAATACATAAAGGAAGTCTTGAAGACATTTGGCATGGAAGATGATAAACCTGTGGGAACACTGATGACTACTAGATGTAAAATGGTAAAGGAAGATGAAAGTACAGAGGTAAACCAGACACTTTACCGATCCATGATTGGTAAGCTAATGTATGTAGTTCACAGTAGACCAGATATAGCACATGTTGTGGGAATTGTTGCTAGATTTTCTACTAACCCTAGAGAATCACACGTGATTGCTACTAAAAGAATCTTAAGATACCTGAAAAAGATAGAAGATTATGGATTATGGTATCCTAAGGAAGGTAAGTTTGAACTGATGGTCTATACCGATGCTGATTGGGCTGGAAATGTGGATGACAGAAAAAGCACCACCGGAGGAGCATTCTTCTTTGGTGAAACACTTGTAACCTAGACAAGTAAAAAGCAGACTTTTATTTCTCAGTCTACAGCTGAAGTAGAGTATGTTGTTGCTGCTACTAATTGCTCAAACATTGCATATATCAAGCAAGTGTTGGAAGGAATGAATGAGGTAATCACTGACTTGGTGATTATATACTGTGACAACACCAGCGTTATTAATATTTCAAAGAATCTAGTGATGCACTCTAAGACAAAGCATATATCAATTAAGTATCACTACTTAAGAGAACAAGTGGAAGAGAAGCAAGTGAAGTTAGAATTTTTTACATCTAAAGAACAACTTGCAGATATCTTTACAAAGCCTCTACCGAAGGACACATTTGAATACTTGAGGACTAGACTTGGGGTCCATCCCCTATCGACCGGTCACTAATGTGATCTGGATGTTGCATCAACTTAAATTTATTAGAGGATCACACATGTCAATGCATTATAGCTCACACTTTGGATAATGTTCAAGGTTGTGATTAAGCTTGAAGAACTGAAACAGATTGGATATCAGTATACAAAGATACAGAGACTGTATTGGACAATAGAGAGTTACTTAGCTACTATAGAGCTGATTATTTATTTGTTTCTTTGGCATTGTTGTCAAAGGGAGAGATAAATAATATGAAAGGAAAAGTTAAATAGACCGATGAGAACTATCTAAGGGAGAGACAATCTGACAGAAATAGAACATTGAAGATCAGTTACAAAGAACAAAAGCAGGAACATGAGAGCTAAAAAGATCATATCTATAGAATGACAAAGCTGTATTTTATAATGTTGTTTAGTAATGTAGTGATTAAACATATTAAGCTAGGGAGAGCTTGTACAACATTTGTTCATAGAGTTGTAGAATACATGTTTGGTATGTGTATGGTACACTTCATATTACTTGAGTTGCCATCACTGCCAAAGGGAGAGATTGATGAACTACAACTGATTTAGAACCTAAATGAAGAATCTATGATTAAAGATCATTGAGGAGATGTTGATTAGATATGTAAGATGATTAAATCAGTATTATGTTGTCATTGATGTCAACTAGCTTGACAGTACTTATCTTGTAAGTTACTATACCGAAACATCTGAAGGAAGGTGAAAGAGATGAAGAACAGAAGTATCTGTTGGAAATATTCAAGAATTAACCAAGTTACTGAGAGGGGAGGGGTGAATCAGTAACTTCAAAAAAAAAATTTCAATATAAAATTTATTAACATATAGTTCACTTTATCCTTTTGCATATAGAAAGCATGAAACATTAAAGCATTCACAACAATGACACATAGATTTGGTTACCCAGAAACCTTCCAAAAGAAAGTAAAACTGGGGTGGGGATGAAACCCACAAAGCTTTAATACTTCAGTATAAAGTTGGCCAGTTAAGGCTTACATTGATCACTTCTGATGATCTGCCCTGCTAGGAGCAATAAGGATTGCTAAATCCACCTTGTTAAAGGATTTTTACAAACTTACAAAAGAAGTATGTACTCGGTAAAGAGATTTTACAAAAGACTGTTAAGTCTACCTGGTTAGAGGATTTTAGTACTGATTCACTGGTTAAAATGAAATAGTATATCTCTTACTTTGCAACTGGATTGCTGAATGAGATTCGCTGATGTACTGATCACCTTCTGTGATGAATTTGTCTCTGCTGCTCCTTATGTATAGTAGCCCTTTGTAATTCACTAGTTTCTGCCTTTTATCTCTTTTCTTTTTTTTTCACATTCATACTACTTGGTATTTGTACAACATTGTTTATATACAAGTCTAAACAATTAATTACAATTACAAAGTTGGCTTAACAAATAAACATAAGTGCTACTAAGTCGGCCCAAGTATGGTTACACAGTTCCTACAAACTAACTCGGTGACTTTCTGATACTCGGCGTCCACTGCATTACTCGGCATCATCATGCACTCGGTAGAAGTGAAGGCTCAGTTCATACTAACCACTCGGTAAGTTTCAAACTCGGTAAATACTTGTGACTCGGTAGACATAATGTCACTCGGTTTACACTGTCCTTCTTAGTTTGCACTATCCTGCTCGGTTTGCACTGTTCTTCTCGGTTTGCACTGTCCTGCTTAGTTTGCACTATTCTGCTTGGTTTGCACTGAGGATGCAAATAAGTGTTGTCACTAGTGGCAATCCTACTTAATGCCAACAATCTCCCCCTTTGGCATTAGTGACAAAAACACTTATTGCCCAAAACTTATATACATGAACCATGCTGAGATTTATTTTGATTTTTCAAAATTTGTCTTTGTCATAGGGCTTTATAAATTATCTCCCCCTTTCAATGCACTAACTTTTTCTTCTATACATATCTCCCTCTTTTTGACGATAATGCCAAAGGTGTATATACAAGTGTTTTACAGGGAGAATCCAAAATTTGATAGAAAAATAGAATGTACCTTCATTATCAGTGCCAGGGTTCTGTCCCAATTTTCTTGCAGAATCTTGCATGTCTGGATTGCAATTTGGACTTCTACAGAGAGTGCAATCATGTGATCTGCTATTGAGAACTGATTGTCATGAATTAATTTTTTGGAATGTTCAATGTGCTTATACATTGTATTCATGATGGGAAGGATCATGTTCTGAATGTCTAGCAGTGTGGACCGGATCCTTGTGTCTTCTTTCAGTAGTTCTGACTGCATATTTGATAGGAATGAGATTTTCATGTGATGAGCAGAGTTTGAACTTGGTTCAAGTTGCAGCTTCTGTATGCTAATCTTCAAATCCTCATCAATTTTATTCATTTTATCCTTGACATCCATGGTGAACTCGGCAACATTGCATAGTTTGGCCAAAAGAGAGGTAACATTTGAATAGGAAGATTCAATGTTTGTCAAAACTGAAGATAATTCTGCTTGATTAATAGCTATGTGCTGAGCAATGTGCTCAAGCACTTTATTGTTGAATTTCTTCTTGGCTTTTTCAACTAACTTGTCTGTCCTAGATGAATCCTCATTGTACTTATTTACCGCTTCTACTAATTGTAACAAAACATGTTGAGAGGAGTCTACTTTAATACCTAATGCTTTAGACAAAATGTCCTTAGCATCCTTAATGATTTTATATTCCTTGTCTCTCTCCTCTTTAAGATTCTTTTGCTTCGCTTTCCTTTGGAGGAGTTCACCTATATTTTGCATTTGATCTGCTGATAGATTTGCAAAATCCAATGTTGGAATCTCTATTTCCTCATCTAGGTCTATATCCTTTACTATATTCTTGCCCAAAAATCTTATACTCGGTTGAGCCTTAGGCTTATCTATTATGGTACTTAATGCCTTAATAGTAGTGATAGTAGACATAGTAGGATTGGCTATAAAGAATGGTATACTATCTACTAGAGAACTTAAAGTTGAAGTATTTACACTTGTAGAATAAAAAACTGGAATACTTACTGCTGGAAAACTTGATGAAATAGGAGACTGCAACTCGGTAGAAGAAATGGTAGTTACTTCTGTTGTTGCTATAGGTGATTGGACAAATGTTGAAGTTGTCACAACCATGCTTGAAGATGTCTCTGGGCTAGATGTAGCAACTTTTTCTGGAGAGGTAGGAAGTGATGCAATGACCCCTGTCGCTATCCTCACGGTATCATCTACCTCAGTGGCTTCTTCCTATTCATCACTGTCATCTTCAATGTCTTTTATTATAACTAATTTAGTACTCGGTTGGTGAAGATGGTATATGTTCTTCCATGTGGCATTTGCACTCTTCACAACTGATTCAATATTGTTAATCAAAATTAAACAAGTATTGAACTTCAGTGTCATCTTATTTTCATTCTCCTTAAATGCCTTCTTTATTTCATCATTTTTCAAGCTCGGCATTAACTGTTTCAGGGTTTGATCAAATATGTCTTTTACAGTTTGCCTTGCATTGGCCCATCTCATTTTTATTTGATCTAATAAAGCTCCTAGAATCTGTTGGGCTATTTCATCAGGAGAATATTTCCACTATCCCATCTTTTCAATGACAGCATCTTCAATCTCCTTTTGTTATGTTTCCAATCTTATTTCATATTTTAAAGATTTTATATTACTTACTCCAGCTCCTTCTCTCAAAAGTTTGATCTTCTCTTGAAGGGTTAGAGGAGGCTTTTTTAATATTATATCTTTGTCCTTTTTGTCCACCTTACCCTTTGCACTTCTCCTTGTAAATACGGCAGTGGGAGGCTTAGGTACCTTGGTGACGAATACCTTTCCTTTCTTCTTTGTAGGTTCTGGTTCCTCTATTTTCTCATCCTTTTTCTCTTCTTCAATGTCTTCTCCTCTACCCTCGGTTAGCATTAGAGGTGTGATAGCTTGCATTTTGGCTATCCTCTTTTTTCCTTTATTTACTGCCTGTGGAAGCTTTATACTTAATTCAATTCTCACTTTTGCTTCTTCATATGTCCCAAAATATGGAGCTTTGGGATCTTCAGGCTGATTAAGGAGGGCTTCAATGATATTCTTTGTTTCATCAATGTTTACCTCATAAGGAAGAGGTTTCACATGTACAATCCTGGGTTTAGCTACTTGAATGTATACTTTGTCATAGTCCACCATGAAACAAATATCATCCTTATAATCCTCCACCAACTTCTGTGGAATCCAGAATCTGTCGTTCATTTTCTCCTTGAAAGACTCAAAATAACTATCCATGATGTTCTCAAAATTTTCACCCATTTCTGAAATATATTCATTTATCTCATAAAGAATTGGCACATCCTTTCTCCATACTACTTTTCCTTTGGAAGGGAAGAATTTCTGAACATAGAAAAATAAACAGACCAGTAGAGATCCAAACTTACATGGATTGTTTTTGGAAGTTTGAATGCTTTCCATGTTCTTGTTAAACTATTTTAACAACAAATCTGCAAGGTCAAATGATAAATTATTCTTTACCACTTTGTATGCTAGGTATATGGCTTCTTAGGGAACACTATTCTGCTGACTTGAACTGTATATTTTATGAGCAATGATGTGTGTTCCAAACTTCAGTTCAGCATCAGTAATGCTGCTTACTTTCATGCCTCTACCGTCCCACTTGGCTAGGGTTTTCTTCTCCAGCTCTGGCCGACCTAGGGTTTTGGTAGATTTAACTTTGTTTAACATGGGAAGACCGGTGATTCGATGAATCATCTTCTTAGTGATCTCTATGGGTTGCTCAAGCCAAATCTTGCCTTCGTGTACATGGCTAAGAATGTATCTAACCCATTTCTCCCAAAAGTTTTGAGGTAAATGTGTAATGTGAACTAATCCCTTATCTTCCAGATGTTTGTGCTCTAGTTTTAGAACACCATTCGCACACAGTTCCTCACGCACAATATCTAGCTCTAGGTTTCCCATCTCTTGAATTGCACAATTGAAATGATTGTGAATATTGTTAACAAGTAGTACCTTAGGAGGAATCTGAGATTGAGCTCCGTTCGGGTCTAGGGTTGCTGCAATTGCGGGCATGAGTTTGAAATCTGGTGCTCTCCATTCCCCTTGGATTATCATTTCTGTTCCTTTCTTCGCTGAAGTGCTGGATGATGCCATGGTAGCTCACAGAGAATTCTTTTCACAAAAGTATTTGAATCGCTTGATTGCTCTGGAAATTTTCTGCTCTCAAAATGCTAAAGTTCGCGGTGAAGAATGAGTTTGATTTCTTGCCTTTTGTTTACAACTTTGTCATTAATGCTTAGTAGAAATTAGGGTATGAATTCCGACAGACTATCACCCACTATGAATTAATTTCTCGGTAAAGACTTCACAACTCGGTGAACTTGAGAATTCATATTGCTCCGACCTCGCTCGGTAATCATATTAGATAGCTCCCGACCTTGCTCAGTGAAAATTGATACCGACCTTCCTGTGATCTTATTGCATCTTGTATGCCGATTTAGATCTTTCTTTTAATTCAGTTCTGGAACTGCTTGAAATTTGTCTATGAGAATATAGTTCCAGTGCTTTCTTGGGAATTTAGTTTGAGTCAGTAGAGCCACCCATTCCATTACTTGGACTGGTTTTCTCGGTAGATTTAGGAATCCACTGTTGTCTCATCTGTTTCCTGATCTTAGTTGCTTCATTCTTCTTTCCATCTTCAACTTCACTAGCATTCATGCAATTTTTGGCTATATGACCGAGTTTAGTGCATTTGAAACATCTTATGGTAGTATCTCTTTTCCTTAGATGATGTTTTATGCAGTTCATGCCAATGTGTCCATATTCTCCACAGTAATGACATCTACACCAAGTGTTGTAATCCCATCCAAACATTGCTTTCATAATTTGTTTTGCTAGATTGAATGTTTTGGATCTGCACTCGGATGCCTTGTGACCTTGTTTGTTGCATTTGTGACAATTACCTTTGAATCTTGGTTTTTCCTTGCATTCATTTGCTTTGTGACCATGCTGATTGCAGTTGTAGCATTTTCCATTGAATTCTACTTTTTCATTGCTCCAACATTTATTTGAAGTATGTCCTATTTTGCCACAATGATTACAAGTAGATTTCTGATTCCTTTGAGTACCTTGCTTAGAAGATTTACCTTCTCCTTTGTATCCAAGTCCTACTTTTCCTTTTTGCCTATGAAGATTTTGATCATGCAGTTGATTTAAGTCTTCTTGGCTCTTCAGCATTCTTTCATTGATTTGTTTTTTGGTGTTTAGGTCATGCACCAATCTTAGATTGATTTGCTTTTCAGATCTTAGTTCTTCTCTTGTGCTTTCTATTTCTGATCTTAGAATCAGAATTTCCTCATTTGTATGGGAGATCTGATCAATTAGGTTTTCTAGCTGAAGGGTTTTATTTTGGACTTCATTGTTCCTTCCATCTAATTCATCTTTCAACTTGTTTCTTTGTTCTAAGATCTCACAAAATCTTGTTGAGTGTAGTTCTTGTTCTCTTTTTAATTTTCTCACTTCTTCCTGTAGAGACCCATTCTTTTCTAGGAGTTCTTTGACAGCATTGTTTGCTTCATTTGAGCTATTTGAGGGAAAAAGATCTTCAATCTTTTCTTCAATGTAATTATGATCATTCATCTGATTTGCAAGTTCCTTCCTTCTTCTTAGGGATTGGGAAAGATGTTCTTTTGCTTCTTTAAGTTTAGCTATGGCCATTTCCAGATCTAGCTTTTCATTTTCAATCACCTTGTTCAGTTTGAATACCTCCATTGTCCTGGATCTTTGCTCAAGCTAGTTAAGCTTTATCTTGAGAACCAATACAACTCTGATACCAATTGTTGGAAATATTCAAGAATTAACCAAGTTATTGAGAGGGGAGGGGTGAATTAGTAACTTCAAAATTTTTTTTCAATAGTAGATGTATTAACATATAGTTCACTTAATCCTTTTGCATATAGAAAGCATGAAACTTAAAAGCATTCACAACAATGACACATAGATTTGGTTACCCAGAAACCTTCCAAAAGAAAGTAAAACTGGGGTGGGGATGAAACCCACAAAGCTTTAATACTTCAGTATAAAGTTGGCCGGTTAAGGCTTACATTGATCACTTCTGATGATCTGCCCTACTAGGAGCAATAAGGATTGCTAAATCCACCTTGTTAAAGGATTTTTACAAACTTACAAAAGAAGTATGTACTCGGTAAAGAGATTTTACAAAAGACTATTAAGTCTACCTGGTTAGAGGATTTTAGTACTGATTCACTGGTTAAAATGAAATAGTATATCTCTTACTTTGCAACTGGATTGCTGAATGAGATTCGCTGATGTATTGATCACCTTCTGTGATGAATTTGTCTCTGCTGCTCCTTATGTATAGTAGCCCTTTGTAATTCACTAGTTTCTGCCTTTTATCTCTTTTTTTTTTTTTTCACATTCATACTACTTGGTATTTGTACAACATTGTTTATATACAAGTCTAAACAATTAATTACAATTACAAATTCGGCTTAACAAATAAACATAAGTGCTACTAAGTCAGCCCAAGTATGGTTACACAGTTCCTGCAAACTAACTCGGTGACTTTCTGATACTCGGCATCCACTGCATTACTCGGCATCGTCATGCACTCGGTAGAAGTGAAGGCTCATTTCATACTAACCACTCGGTAAGTTTCAAACTCGGTAAATACTTGTGACTCGGTAGACATAATGTCACTTGATTTACACTGTCTTGCTCGGTTTGCACTGTCCTGCTTGATTTGCACTGTTCTGCTCGGTTTGCACTGTCCTGCTCAGTTTGCACTATTCTGATCGGTTTGCACTGAGGATGCAAATAAGTGCTGTCACTAGTGGCAATCCTGCTTAATGCTAACAATATCTACATGAGGAAGATATGTATGTCAGATGAGGATAAGGAATACACTGATTAACTTGTTGATGAGTCTATGACTTGATGATATCGACTTTATTATGTTGCATTCATCTATGATGAAGAATAGAGCTGAAACACACAAAGCAGTGTTGTCGGTAAATGAAGCATTCCAGTATACACCGACAGAGTGTAGTGTATATTGAGTGTAGTGTTAACTGAGCTTGTGTTCACCGATGCATTTCTTTGTTAACTGAGTAGAACAAAAAGGAATAAAATGATTAGTTTAGCCAATAAATTGATGAGCTCGAAAGTGTATGAAATTGAGGTAACAAATAAGGTTTGTTATGAAGATCGATGACTAACATAATTCAAGGAAGATCTAATGGAGCAGATTGAAACATGTTTCTAACACATCAACCAAAGAAGGTTAAAGTGGAAAAATCAATGAATGAGATTAAGCGGCAAAATCTGATGGACAAAAAGAAAATGTTTTACTCGTCTATATAAGAGACATTGGTTTCATTGTTGAAACAACGTCAGAGGAAGAAGATACTGCAAAATTATAGCATGAACAAGTTTTCATGCATTCTGACCATACTAGTTAGTGAGAACTGAACTACAGAACAATTACTGAGCTACAGAGAGTAATTACCGATGGACAATAAGTTGATATAGTATTGAATCTAAAGTGATATATTGATCAAAAAGATTTGAATGAGCTGAATATTGATCTATAAACTACAATTGAAGTTGTATCGAGGTAGATCATCTACTGTTACATATTTAACCATTGTACACAGTCAAATCTCTTAACGGAGTGGACTAAGAAAGGCTTTCTATGTTTCATTCATAGAGTGAACATTGTTATCTTGTCAACCCCAGAGTGACTGCTGGTTGGATGATAACTTTTGGTCTAAAATCCTCTAACAAGGTCACACCTAATAGTGTTTTTGTAACCTTTAACAGGGTTGGGTCTTCACCGACCTCACTTTAGAAGAGTGAACATTTTTGGGTTGCCGGTCCTAGGTGGTTTTTCCCTTCACAAGGTTTCCACGTTAAATCTCTTGTGTTATGTGTTGATTGTGATATTTGTTTGTTATCATACTTTGCATATTACATGTTAGATTTAATCAGTAACTACTATAAGTTTTAGACTGATAATCGGTAAAAGAATAGATAGTGAAAGTATTTTATATTTACCGAGTAGCAGAAGTTGAAGAATTTGTTTTGGATTATACATTTTGTTTTGGGACATTGGATAACTAATTCACCCCCCTCTCAGTTATTCTAACACCTCTAATCACTAGAATTAGCCTACAAGGACCCAATGATATGCTAAATCCACTAACTCCAATGCTCTCTCAAAATGGGGACATTACATTGGTGTCGCATGTATAGGCCAAAAAATGAAGTTCAACATTAGATTTTTCATCCTAGGCATGTCACAATCACTGATAAAAAAATCTCATCAACTGCAAAATACACACTATGTTTTTGGTCAAAAACACAACATTATCTCATCAGAAGGAAAACAAAAATTTTACCTCAACAAGAGAAAATTAGAATAAAATATATTGGAAAGATAGAACACAATACTACCACTAGTGTAAAAAATGTAATGAATTTATCCTATGAAAGGTCTCTCCGATTGGATATGTATGATGGACTAATGGTGGTGAAAAATAGCCAATATTATCCATTTTCATGATTCCAAATATTCAAATTCAAATATTTAGCAAAAATTTACCCAAATTTGTGTTCACACAAGGCATATATAATATAAAATAGAGTACATTGAATATTATAGAAAAACACGTAATAAATTTTTTTTATTCAATAAGTAGGGACAGGGCCCTAATCCCTAACAAAAAAAGATAAGCATTTAGCATAGTTGAACAAACAACATATAGAGTAGTAGATTAGAAAGATCTCACTACCCTAGGAAGAAAACTAAATTAGGTTTTAAAAAGGTACCCAAAACCTTCAAGGGTTTTAATAAGGCCCCCTAAACCTTCACTTCCAAAAAAAAACTATCAAAAAGAACAAAAAAAGGATGGTAAAAAACCCATCTTACCACAAAACCTTACAAAAAACCAAATAAAAAAGTAGGGGTGATTTGTCCATGTTTCCTCTAACCTTTAAAATGGATCTTGAATTGGCACCTAGAGACCACCAACTACTCCAAACAAGGAACTCTCGATAGAAAAACAACTCCTCAACTACAATACACCTCTCCACCTTAATAGAAGAGGATCCTACCTCAATAGGGGTAGTGGAGAAGGAGATAAATAGAAGGGGGAACCAAACAAACATCATCCCTTCATCTAAGAAACTAAAATTGAGAGAATAGCACATTAAGAAACCACTCTCCTTCCACAAGTAGATCCCCACCTCAATAGAAGATGCCCCACCTGAATTAGGAACAAGAAAGAGAATAATACAAATAGAATGAACCATTCTTGTAAAAAAGTCTCCATCAGAGACCCCACCTCTATAGGGGCCAAATTCACCTTCATAAATCCATACATGAAGGATCCTAACTAGAGGTGGTGGAACAAAAACCAAGAAGAAGCAATGAGGTCTAGGAAGTGAAAGGAGCTAACACAAACCCTATAAATAAAAAATCTAACCAAAAAAAACATTGTTAGAATCGGCCCTTAAAAATTGCTAGCATCCATCTAGCCACCAAAAAGAGAAAAACCATTGAAAACAACAAGAAACCCCAACATAAAGCATCACCTCTAGGAAAGGGCCAAAACAAACCCAACAGAAACAACACCCATAGGACCTAACAAGCTCTTGACTTCTCTTTGAGAAGGACAACCATCCAAATATCAAGGGAAAACATAGACCTTGATTCCTATCACCAACTGACACTGGCCCTAGCTAGAAAGTACAAAACCCAAGTCATCGACCTAGAAACAACTAAAGACATGACAAAAATAGTAGTTCCACCAAAATCCTCAGCTTTAAGATAAAAATCAAATCTACTACTAGCGACATAAAAATCTTAGAATAAGGAACCTAAATCAACAATCTCCAAAAAAGTCTCAACTCCAACAATTGAAAACCTACCGCTAGTCAACACTAGAAAAGTGACTAAAACCAAAGCATCTTCCTTAGCCACTGAAAAACTAGAGGCCCAAAAAATATGACCATGATAAAGGTGAGAAGCATCTCAAATGCATGAAGAAACTCAAACTCATAGCAATCCAAGGGGGGAAAGATACCTCAATAGATAATAGGGGATTCCAAAGCTCCTAGACCAAGCCTACGTAGATCTCTATGGCCATAAAAAACCACAAAATTTGAAAGGATCCTCCCACATATAGCAATAGCACCAACCCACAAAAAGAATAGAGGCCTCATCATGCTCTAATGCAGGACCATATAAACAACTTCACAAAGGAGAATGAAGCAACTAAAGAATCTAGAAAATATATCTAATATCTAGAAAAGAATTATCAACTCTACGTTAACCAAACATTTGTTGCTAGTTTTTAGGGGATCATTCTAGTCTTTTCTTATTTTTGGTTAAGGATCTTCACAGTTATTAGTACTAGGCTTTCCCTTTATTATGTCATTGGTTGGCTGTGAACTACGATGGACGCTAATGGTAACTTTAACAGGTCTTTTCTATATATCTTTTCAAAGCCTTCTCTTTTTTGATCTTTATTAGAGACTCATAGTGACTATCAAAGTTATCTGGTGCCATATTTAGGTTCTCTCAATCATCTTTTCATTGGAAATAAATGTGTACTAGGAGTAGTTTATTCATTGTATCAACTACCCTATCAATTACCTTAGCATTTTTGTCTCCTTTCTGTTCAGATCTTTCTTTTGCCTTTGTGAATGCCATGAAGGATAGTCTCATTAGTTCATCCTCATCCATGTTCTCTACATCTGTGCTCACATGATTATCCATACTTGCAAAAAATAGAGTGGTGGAAGCATCAGTTTCTTGTTTAACTTTGTCTGTTACCTCTTCTCCTTTTGTTGTGTCTATCTTTTCTCTTGTTTTGTCTCTTCTTTCTACTATTCCTCTTTTTGTTCTTCCTCTTCCCATTTTTCTTCTTCTTCTGCCATTGTATTATCCAAGTTTCCTCCAAATGGATCATTTTCATCAAGTGAAGTGTCAAGGGTCACAGACACACCAACAAAAAAGAAATATTTTGATTGCCACTACTTCTCTCCACATTAGCCTCAAGTGACTTAGATCTCTTTCCAATTCCTATAGGTGTGGGCTTGGTAGCCTTAGGAAGTGAATTTTTCTCAGGAATATTTCTCACAAGTATCTGATCTAATTCCTTCTGAGTATCTTCAATAACTTATCATATTTTCTACCCATGATTTTCACAAGTCTAGCTTTTGTTCTTAGTAAAGGTTTAAGTTCCTTAATTATTTCTCTCTCTCTCTCTTATATAGAAACTACATGCAACATGTCCTCAATGGCTTGATTCTTAATTTCTTCATCTTCTATTTGTGCAAGCTATTTTTTGATCTCTAGTTTATCATACAAATCTTTAGGTATATTTCTCTCAATCTCTAATAAATTCTTCTTGTAAACAAGTAGATGTTCAATTATCATTCTTCTATCAATGATTGTTTGTCAGAATCATACCTCTCATAGTATCTATTTAGTTTCTTTAGGTTACCATCCCTTATAATCCTTTTGTGTAGTATCTTTATGTCTAGTTTCTAGCGATCCTCTATTTTCTTTTATTCTATTTTCTCTTATTTCTTCTTAGTTACCTTATCCTCTTTCTTCTCGAGTTCCTCATCATCTTTTTTCTTAGCTTCCACTTCAACCTTTTGTTTCTTAGGGCTATTTGGTTTGGTTGATCTGGTGGATCTTCTAGGTGTGTTCTTAGGTATATCTTCTTGTGTTGTCTTCTCTAGAGTGATAGATAGGTCAATTATAGTGGAAGTGGGACTTATTATGTTTTCTTCTTCTGAAGATGGAGGGGCTGCAATTATCATGCTTGCTATCGAGAAGATCCCTCAGTCATTTTAGTCCTTACCTCTTTAAATTCTTCCTTTGTTATCTTGACCTTAGCTGCGATATCACCAACCATTTTCTCTATCTTTCTCTTCCTTATACCTCTATTATGTTCTTCTCTGAATTTAGTTGATTTCTCTGCATATGTGCCCCATCTTTCCTTAGATGTGTCAACTTTAGATGCCAAAACATGTTCCACTTTCATAATAAGAACTTCTTAACTGACTTCATAGCCCATGGGGTAACACCATTTCTTCCTTGGTTCAACTACTTCAAAAAACACACAATCAGTTTCAACCATGAAATAAATTATATCCTTGTATCTCTCAACCAACTCTTCAGGAATTTTGACTCTTTCTTTCATTTTTCTTTGTAGGATCTTAATCATGCCAAATAGTTCACCATCTAGCCATGTGATGTTTTATCTTTGGTAAATTTCTGATATCTGAATATGAGTGGGCATGTTTTCCTTCCATTCTCTAGGGTGCATTCCAGGGAACTTATGCTCAATATGTATATACATGTGAACTGTAAGTGAGCCAAATCTAAAAGCCTTAGATTTATCCTTCATGATTATCTTCACATTCTCTAAAATTTGTTGTGCTAGAATCTCACATAGGTTGTATTTTGTGTTTTCTTTCACCATCCTATAGGCCATCATAATAACTCCTGCTGAGACTAAATTAGGTCTACTACTATAATAAAGTTTTTATCCTAGAAGAATTGCAACTAGTCTTACATCCTGTTGGAATATATCATCACTATCATAGATCGCTTGTCCCATTTAGAGTGTGCTAGGGTTTCAAGTTATTTCTTGATGTTATTTTCTGCTACAAGAATAACTCTACTATTGTCCAACCCAGTAATGTCATGAATTAATTGACTAAAAATCTTTACAGGTTTCTCTCCTATCCAAATGAATTGGTCATCAACTCTGCTAAGTATAATCTTGAACCATTCTTCTTCACTGAATTCATTCACGTGGGTCATTTTCATAATGGTTAGGTCATCTAGGTGTTTGAACTCATCCTTCATTTTACCATCTTGTTCAATCATTTCATGCATTTCTTTGAATATCTCTGCATCACCTATTGTCTCATATTTGCAATGTATGTATGCCCTAATATCCTCTACATGTAGGACGTCATATGGTGTTTGGGAAAAGGTTCCTTCAGGGTCATCCTCACAATATTTAAAGGGATGTTTCTTAAATTTGTATCTAGGTCTATCCACAACATCATAAATCACTAGTGCATCCATAGCTTCTACTTGATTAAATGATCTAAATACCTTAAACACATTGAATTCAGAACTTCTTCTTTGATTGATCACACAATGTAGCTACTTGGTAGCCTGAAATGCTCTAAAATATTCTCTCCTTGGTCACTGTTCATTAAATGGTGAAGAAATAAGTAGCTTTGAGGTCTTTTATTCATCGCTAAGTGAGAAAATGTACTTTACTCATTTAACTCAACTTCACATATTTTTGAGTCAATCACAAATCTAGTGCTCATAGGATATGAATATTCAGATGTTGCAATCACAGATATAGGTTCCATAGTGTCTGTATACACCATCACTAAGCTCGCATGAGATCACTCTACAAAATTAGGGGTTGGATATAATCTATTATCTTCATCCAATACTCCCCCTAAGGTCATGCTTAGACTTTTAGGTTGATGTAGTAATGTTAGCATCAAGAGAAGGTACAATAGCATCTACTGTCTCTCCCTAAAATAATACCTCATTAGATTCTTTGACTTTCTCTGTCTTGCCACTATTCTCATCTTTTGGTTTCCTTAAATTATTCTTGAATTCATCCATGTACTCACCAAGGCTTTTTCCATTGTCACCAATATTATTCTTTATAACCATAGGAGGTGGTCCTCTTCTATTTTCCTTTCCATTATACCTACAAAATGTTTCTATATGTCCTAGGTTGTTGCATTGTAACATGTAGGTTGTCCTTTATTCTGATTAACTTGCAGTTTACAAAACCTTACAATGTGCTCAAGGTTATTACATTTGTAGCATGTAATATGAGTTGTTGATTCTTCTCTGATGTAATCTTGCATGCTTCCAGACTTATTAGGTTTCTTGCATTCTTCTTTCTTGTGCCCATATGTATAGGAGTTATAACAATAACCAGTAAAGGGTCTGAAAGGGCCTTTACCTCTACAATATCTCATCATGTGTCCAAGTTTGTTGCATCCATAGCATCTACCTTTGAAATGTTTGATCCAATCTCTAGGTTCTTCAAAAAGTAGGTCTTTCTTCAATCTTCTCTTCATGTGATTCTTTCGTCATGAGTCTTAGAACATTCTCCTTCATTATATCCAACTCCAGTCATATCTCCTTTAGGTTTATGTATCTCTCTTTGTTCATCAATCTTATCACTTCTTATATGTACATTTTTCAATGTGTAATTTGGCTTGAACAAGTTCTCCTTTAATGATCTAATTGTATTTCTCTAATTTTGGGCATTTGTCCTTGTAGTGATCAAGTTCAGTCTTCATTTCTCCTATCTTCATATTCCACTCCTTTTAAGGTCTCTTAAAGTTTGTATCTTTCATTCTTTTCATGTTGGATCTAATTAACCATCAAATGATTATTTTCTTCTTTTTCTTTCTCAAGCTTCATTAACTAGTCTCATGTGTCATTGTTTGAATCCTCCTTGATCTTTTCCATAAGGTCTTGTCTCTTATTTCTTGAAAATTCAAGCTTCATTTAGTTTCTTGATGAAACTTTCTACTCTTCTTAATTTGAATTTCAGTTTGCCATTTTCAGCCTTTTTCTTTGTCTAGGTCATCAAGTGTTGCTTCAAAGGTTTTCTTGCAAACTTTAAGAATCCATTATAATCTCCCTTAAGCCATTAGACTTTCTCTCCAAGGGCCAATAGCTCTGATACCAATTATTAGGATGAGTAATACTGAGAGGAGAGTGAATTAATATTACAACACTTTAAATCAAACTTAAACCAAATATAAAAAAAAACCATAAAAATTGTAGAAATGAAAATTACATAAGAAAATAACACACAACTCATAACACCATTATTTGTTTTCGGAGGAAACCCTGGCCAAGGGAAAAACCCGTGGGGATGGTACCCACAAGCATGCACTAAAGTATAATGTCCTTGTTAGAAGACCTGGCCCTGTTAGGAGTTGAGTATTACATAGTACATTTCCTTGTTAAAGGGAATATCAACCCTATTAAAGGTATACAAAACCCTGCTAAAGGTATACAAAACCCTATTAGGGGTGTACTGAGCTTACAACTCTTACAACCAATACTTTTGTTACAAAGTGTTCTCAATGATGAACATGAATAAGCATCTGCTATGCTTTGATAGTTCCAGTTTTAGTTCTCAATAACATCTGTCAACCTCTGATCTCGCATCTGCCACCAATCTATCTCACTATCACTATCTCTTATAATCACATCTTCTCTTTACAAAAAAGTTCTTCATATATATATATATATACATATATATATATATATATATATATATATATATATATATATATATATATATATATGTATATATATTATATATATATCTATATATATATATATATGTATATATATATATATATATATATGTATATATATATATATATATATATATATATATATATATATATATGTATATAATATATATATATATCTATCTATATATAATATATGTATTATATATATAGATATATAATATATATATACATATATATATATATTACACATATATATATATATATATATATATATATATATATATGTATATATATATATCTATATATATATATATACATATATATACATATATATTATATATATATATATATACGATATATAATATATATAGATATATATTAGATATATATATACAGTATATATATATATATATATATTTATATCTATAGTATAGTATCTACTTTATAT
>BSBK01011535.1:0-93018 GCA_027943335.1 Chamaecyparis obtusa | reverse complement strand
CAAGGCTCTAAAATGTGCTCAAAATGCCTTCACAAGGCCATAGAAACAACCATCCACCGTTCTCATACTCATCACAATAAAAACAACCTTATGACCCCCAATAAGTATACACAAAGATGGAAACATGGATACCCATACATCTATGCCTTATCCCCTTCCTCCTAGAGGAAGGAATCTACACTAGAAGAGTAGTCCCAACTTATGCCCTTCACCCATCAAGGCTCTCTTCCCTTCCAAGGGTGAGTTTGGCCTTGCACACCCCAAGAAAATAATGCAACAAAGAAAGGAATATACACATACAAGCAAGGACAAGAAGCCGTGAACTTTACATAAATAACTATCATTCACACAACATAGAAAAGAAGTAAAAATGTACATAGCAATAAGAGCTAAAGAATTTAAGATCCAACCTTGATCCAAGCTTATGGAAAAGAAGGTTGAGATTAGCTTCCCAAACTAGTCTCCTCCTTTGCTATGCAACTCAAAAATCCTCCAAGAAAACAAGACCAAATTCGCAAACTCTCAAGTCTCCAAAAATTGGAGAGTGGGCAATTAGCCAAAAAATTTCCCTCCATCTCCTTAAGAGGACAAACCCTAAACCTTTCAAAGAAAAAGAGGGAAATTCAACTTCAAAATTCAAATGAGGAGTGGGCTTGACATGCCTCTTCCCAATTTCTTCACTTTTCAAAAGAGAATCTTTTGGAAGGGAAAAAATAGTTAAAAAGCATCATAATGGTCAAAATTTGACCCCCAACACATGACACCATTATGGGGAAGCCTATTTTTAACCTCCACTATCATAAATGGTCATAAAAAGCCACTCAAAAGATCACTCAAAGATTGAATCCGAAAATGAATGAGATTCCCACTCATGGCACCTAAAAATAGAGACCACTCACACACATTAAACACTTGGGCATGCCAACTCACATGACATGTGTCAATTGACACCACAAAAGAATCACATTACACACAATACACATGGCATGCCAAGTAGACTAAATAATAAAGTAAAATAAACATAATTCAATAATTACATTCAGGCACCACTTTACAAAATTATACTTTACAACAAGGTTAATTTCTCCCCTTGTTAACATGATTTTACAAATATCCATCTTTGATTTCCTCTGAAAATTCCATGGTCTTACCTGCACACTTGACAAAGTATCAGTAGCTCATGAAATGTCAAATATCATATATATATATATATATATATATATATATATATATATATATATATATATATATATATATATATATATATATATATATATATATATATATATATATATATGTATATGTATATGTATATGTATATGTATATGTATATATGTATATGTATATGTATATATATATATATATGTATGTATATATATGTATATATATATGTATATATGTATATATATATGTATATATATGTATATATATATATACATATATATATATATATATATATATACATATATATATATATACATATATACATATATACATACATATATACATAATATATACATATATACATATATATATACATATATATATATACATATATATATGTATATATATATCTATGTATATGTATATATATGTATGTATATATATATATATATATATATATATATATATATATGTATATACATATATATATATATACATATATACATATATATATACATATATACATATATATATACATATATACATATATACATATATATATACATATATATATATACATATATATATATACATATATCTATGTATATATATATATATGTATATATATATATACATACATATATATATATATATATATATATATATATATATATATATATATATATATATATATATATATATATACATATATATATACATATATATATATATGTATATATATATATATATACGTATATGTATATGTATATATATATATATATACGTATATGTATATGTATATATATGTAAATAAAATACATCTAAAATCACATTCTTAACATCATAATTTCTAACTGCATTTCATAATAATTCTCATCATTTTCAATATAGCATTTCTAAAGCATATAAGGTCAAGGATAAATGATACGTGTTAATTCACCTAACATAAAAATCATGATCATTTCTCATGAATTTCCCTAGCATGAATGTAACATCAAGGTATCATACATAAATCAAAGATTAATCAATTTACTATGCTCATGACCTAATAAATAGCATCAAAGTGAAAGTCCTATATCATCATCACATAAACATAAGTCATCACATAGTATCATAATAAAATGTCTCTATCTCAATAGTCCAACATGATAAAATAAAGTGTCATCATGAGTCCAAAGATGGAAAATAAATCTTCTATGTAATGATTTCATGGGGTGAGGCCTCACAAGGACACCTCCTTAACCATGAGGGGGAGGCCCAAGTAGGTAGAAGGGAGTGAAGCCGCCTGACAACCCATAATTTTTAGCACTCTAATTTGTGTTTGAATGGGAGTATTGAAGAAGAACACTTTTCTTTTCTGATAGTTGATACATTGTCCAGAAGCCAAGGCATAATTTTCCAGAATTTGCTTCAACTATCTAGCCTCAATAACCGAAGAATACCCAAAGATGAAAGTGTCATCCACAAATTTATCTAACACGATTTGTTGCAGAGTGTAAGTAGGTTTGACCCCTTTTATTATTCCTGTGGAGGAGAGCATAGTCAAATTCCTCCTGAGGACCTCAGCCACCATAATAAAAAGGTAGGGGGAGAGAGGATCACCTTGCCTGAGCCCCTTTTCAGGTTGAAAGAAACTACCAGGGGTGCCATTGACTAAAACAAAAAAGCTGATAGTTTGTGTACATTCTTGGATAATATGAATAATCTTCTCATTGAACCCCATCCTAGTAAGGATTTTTAGCAAAAATGTCCAATTAACTTTATCATAGGCTTTAGAGATATCAAGTTTGAAGGCCATACCTAGAACATTTCTCCTATCCATTGAATAAATGATTTCATGAGTGGTGATGGCTGCATCAAGGATCTACCTTCCCAAAACAAAACCTTTCTGAGTAGTGTTGATTTTCTTATCCAAGAGGGGCTTCATTCTGTTGATTAGGATCTTAGTGAGAATCTTGTAGAACATATTGCAGAGGCTGATGAGCCCGAAGTCCATCATAGAGGTAGGGTTGTCATTCTTAGGGACCATCACAATATAGGTTTTGTTATGTTGTAATGCAGTCAAGGTGGGTGGATCCAGTTACGGACTGACCAACCTTGCGGCCAAACCAATATGCAGTGGAAATACACAGTAACAACAACAGATCTACAATGAAACATAAGTCTATATTCATGAAAACACCGATTACATGCAATGTGTTGGGCTATAAGGCCTTCCTGATTATGGCCAATTACAAAGAAAGTAACAATCTACAAGATCAAATAGGATCCAAGTCTTTTCCCCAACATTAGCATCTAGCTAGTCCAGGTTTGCAATAGGCAGCACACTGGTAGGGACCTAGGAAGATCTAAACTTGTACTCCAACTTCCAAGAAATCTTCTTGCTCCTAAGCTTGCAGGCTACTAACCTTCTTCCCACCCAGACTAATCCCTAAACAACTACCCAAGCATCCTATAAATATTGATTCCTAGCCACAAGTTGGTTGATGAAACAATAAATATCAATAAACAAATATTAAATGCTAAAACATCAGTCTCTCACATCGCCTTAAAAAATAAATAAACTCTCAAAGGAGGCCCCAAACGGTCATCAAATCTACATAGAAGAATGCAACATGCCAGATCTAGGTCCCCACACATCCAACAGTCAATCCATAATACAAGGAGCGTGACCCAAATTAAATGCACTAGTCGGCCAAGCGGATCTATCCAAACAATCCAATCGGTAAGAAAGAACACCAAGCAACATAAGAAATAACTGAGCACCAATCGACTAACCACGCCAGGCATGACTGAGGAACATAGTTATTGCCAAGTGGTAGTGAACCAATGCATCTAGTCACTGAGAGTTCTTCAGAGACCGAGCACCTCGGTAACCACATAAACCAAGAAACTGGTCTCCCAACCCGAGAAAGAACTCCACCAAACCAAGATCAAAACTAACAATCTACCTTCAAAGACAAACATATTTTTTGGTTGCAGGATTCCCAAGAATCCTAGGATGCTCCTGCATCAGACACCCCAGGTAAGAAAGATTTTCTTATAAGGAAATCAGGTTTGCCTCTAGGGAATCAAAATAGGTATGCTAAATCTGTTCTTCACCCATATCTCTTCTATTCCTTCATCCCAAGTAGTCTTCACTCCATTCACTATCTCATGCAGAAAGTCCTTCAATATTCCACTTTGTTTACCACTTCAGTCAGAAACTGATAGGAACTGACTTTGACTACTACCGATCACCTCAGTGCCTCAGTAAGGTTCATCCTCTCGAAACTCCTCAACCAACTCAATATCATCCGCATCTATCTGGGTCACAAATGTAACCATCCGCCAAACCATCTTTGCTAGCAAAACCATCTATTTCTTAATCTCAATGAAATCTTTAGAGATATCCTTCTCCTTCTCCTTCCAACTAGACTTAATAGGAATAGGTTCATCATCCATCTACTCCTAAGGTTTGTCATAAGGACAACACCTGATAACTCCACATCCCTTAACCCCTATCTCCTATAAAGGTATCAGCTTATACCAAGCTCCTTCATGCATAACCACATAGGTATTAGCACGACCATCAAACAAAACATTTCTGTCAAACTGTCAGGGTCTACCGAGCAATAGATGACAAGAAGCCATAGGCAATAGATCACACAATATCTCATCCTGGTAAGATCCAATTTGAAACTTAACCTAGCATTGTTCTTCAACTCTAACCTTAGAAACATCTTGTATCCAACTAATCTGATAAGGATTAGGATGTTTCCTTCTTTCCAAATTTAACTTACTAACCATTTCATCTGAAATAAAGTTCTCAGAACTGCCACCATCAACTATGACATTACATACCTTATCCTTGCACTTACATCTACTTCTGAACAAATTTCTTCTCTCCACCAGTTCAGGAACACATGTAGCCAATCTCCTAGTGACAAGACATTCACCTTTCTCTGGAACATTCTCAATGTCTTCTTCATCAGCTAATGCAACTCTTTTCTTAGGACATTACTAACTTCTATGACTAGCTTCCCCATAGTTATAACAAGTGTTGGTGAACTCATTCTTCCACTTCCTCTTTGTCCAACATTCTTAGTGACTTGACCACTGCTAGATCCCACATCATACTTAGGATTCTCTATCACATTACTATCAACAACTGTCTCACTAGTTTTACCACCTCGGTTCCTACTATTCTATTTTCATTCATACTTTCTATTCATCTCTTCTTCAATATTTAATGCCATTTGATAAGCATCACTAATTGTTGTCATCTGCACAGTAAGTAATTCTTCCTGAATACTAGGTCTCAAACCATAGACATACCTAGCAAACTTCTCTTTATCAACTTTAGAATGACCAGTCCTAATCAAGATTCTATAAAACTCCTCGGTATACTCCTATACCAATTTGTTAGTCTACTGTAAAGCTTGCATCTTCTTAGAAATTTCCAATTCATAATCCACCAAAATGAATTGCGTCTTCAACTTGTCAACCATCTGGTTCCACTTAGTGATCTTCTCTTTTCCTCTTCTACCTCTTTCCAACTGAACTTCTCTCCACCAGATATTTGCATGTCCTTTCAACTTAGTCTTTGCAAATCTAACCCTATTAGGATCTTCAATTTCTTCATACTCAAAGTATTCATCAATCTCATTGATCCAATCAATCAATTCTTCAGGCCTAAGGCTTCTAGAAAATGCAAAAACTTCAATATTAGGTCTCTTCCCAATCTTAGACATAGCTTTCAGAATTTGATTCTCCTTAGAGTCTCTAGCTTCTTCTAAAACTTCTTCAAAATGATCTTCCTTAGATTCGTCATCACTATCCTCTTTCAAGGTAGGGTTCTTTCTTAATTCCTCTTGTAGGTCTTGCACTTGTTTCTGCAAAGCCCTAAAATCATCAAGACATAATTCACCAGTAGCTTCTTCTTCTTTAGGGATCTCTCGATTTCTCCTTGGAGGAATCTTCAAATCAAGATCTAGATACACAAGATCCACTTGACTCCAATAGGAATAGACTTTTCTTAAATAGGAACAAACTTCTCTTTGATACCACTTAATGTAGTCAAGGTGAGTGGATCTAGTTAAGGACTAACCAACCTTGCAGCCAAACCAATATGTAGTGGAAATACACAATAACAACAATAGATCTGTAATGAAAAAAAAGTCTATATTCATGAAAACATCAATTACATGCAATGTGCCATGCTATAAGGCCTTCTAGGTTACGACCAATTACAAAGCAAGTAACAATTTACAAGATCACATAGGATCCAAGTCTTTTCCCCAACATCAGCATCCAACTAGTCCAGGTCTGCAATAGGTTGTACACTGGTAGGCACCCAAGAAGATATAAACTTGTACTCCAACTTCCAAGCAATCTTCCTGCTCCTAAGCTCACAAGCTACTAACCTTTTTCCCACCCAAACTGATCCCTAAAAAACTACCCAAGCATCCTATAAATATTGATTCCCAGGCACATTTTCAATTTTTTTAATTTTTATTTTTTTGGAAGAAGGCAAGCTCTTTAGATAATGCTCCTTGAAAGAATAAACCATGGTATGCCAAGGATTCAAGATTATATGCTCAAAGATGTTGATAGGTAAAGGGAGATGGAAGAGAAAAATGGAGGATAAGGTTTTATGTAAAGCGAGTGAGGTTGGAAGATAGGAGGAATAGGTAAATGAGGAAAAATGATAGAAGGTAGAAGGATATTGAATGGAAGGATTGTGAAAGGGTAAATGGAAAGGAAGGAAAGATCAACATCAGCACACACCTTGAAGGATGGTGAGAGGATGGAGGAAACGTGAATGAAGGAATACGTGAAGGAATATGGTGAATGGATAGCAGAGGTTGTGGTTTAGGTGCATGGAATGGAAGAATATTTTTGGAAGAAGATGAAGTGGAAGCCTTTGGAAGCTTGAATGTCAACTTTAATTTTTGCTCTACACCAGACTCTTTCAAGAGAGATTTTGGAATCCATATAGCTGTAGGATTTTCATTTCTTTTTGATGATCTAGAGAGAATATCTTTAATGATGGATTTTGGAACCCATACTTGTCTTGTAGTTTTTTTCTTAGATATCTCTTTCAACTTTATGCTTCCATGTCGATTAGAGGAGACATGGTGATCTTCTTTTTTTGATGGATTCTTGTATTATTTATTTTTCTTATATTGAACATTCAAGTAACTTCCAAAAGACTTGGGACTTGTGGAAGAAGGAGGATATGAATGGTTTAGATGGGTGGGTGGATGAAAAAGATTCAAGTGTATGCATCTATGTTGATCTTGAGGAAAGATAAGAGATGGAGGGATGTAAGGACCCAAGATGGAAGGCAGACATGAATCCCTTTATAGTGGTGGAAGAGGTCCAAGGATGGAAGTGGAAGATACGAAAGGATAATCAATAAGTTCATCATCATCTATGTGACAACCAAGGACATCAACATCTTTAGAGTGAGCATTAGGATTTTCAATAGGATCGTGGACATCTTGAATATGAGCACCTTTTGTGATAGGACTGTTCAGAGCTTGCAAAGACTTAGGAAGAGTAGAAAGTGAAAATGAACATGTAGTGGTAGAATAAGAAGATGGAAGACTTTGATCTTGACAAGGAGCTTTGGATAGCATAAGCGTATAATTTGTCTCTTGGTTTTCAATAGGCTTAACATTGGAAGTAACAACACCATTTTTACCAACCTTAATGGAAGTATCATCTTTGAAAATTGGAAGTGGGGTAAGGTTATTTTGATTGTCAATAACCTCAACAGTGTAAGTAGTAGCATGATCTTGCTTAGGAGAAGGCTTAAGACATGGTGGAATGAATGGGAAAGGGCATGCAGGATCAAAAGAACCATGAAACAGATAAGAGACATCATGAAAAGGATTGGATGACATGGAGAGTTCTTGATCTTGATCTTTCTTTTTGTTCTTTTCTTTATCATTTTTAGAGTCCTCTTGACATGGAGCCATTGCTAAGGACAAGGAATCATGTTGGGATTGTATGGAATACTTTGGAAGAGATGGTGGAGGAATAGCTGAAGTAGGAAATATAGCATATAAAGGCTTAGGCTCTTTAGGTTTAACATTATTGAAAGTATTTGCAGCCAAGTGAAGGTTAGCTTGAGTTTCTTTAAGAGGTATCCCTTGAGGATAACTATAGAAAACCACATGAAAAGTATTAGGACCTTTGGTGGATGAAGGACTTGTGAAAGATGTGATAGGCTTGGAAGCTTTAGAAAATGTATGGGTATTAGAGGAAGTAGGGGATGGAAGGGAACCATCACAAGACAAAGGCTCAACATTAACATGATCTTTCTTGAGAGTGTAATCTTTATTTTTAGCATGAGAGTTCTTAGAGGAAGGATTCTTATGATATTTACGTTTCAAATCAGCATGGTACATTTTATATTCCTCAATAGAAGTAGATGTATCATCTAGGTATTGTTCACAGAAATCATCAAAGTCTATTTCAAAATCAGAATCATATGGATCACCATCATGATCTATCCAATGTGACATCCCATTTTCAATAAGCATGAGCACATGACAAGGAGGACTCTTAGGAACAGAGGTGTCATAGGTATCATTATATTGTCCGCCATCATAGTCATCATAGTTTTCAAAGATGGGTGTGTCACTCTCCATGGAAGAGGTATCATAAGGATTGTCATGTTGCTCACATTCTGTTCGGGGGCATGGTGACATGTACAAGTCTTTATCAAATGGAAAAGGACACAGAGCTTCCACGGAGAACTCTTTAGGTTCCTTTTCTTTCTCAAGTTTGTTAAGTTTGACTTGCATGGCATGCATCTATTTCATCATAGCTATGATTAGAATTTCTTCCTCATGTGTACTAATTCTTTGAGACATGTTAGGAGTTTTAGGACTCCCTAGAATAGATTGATGTAGATTTTGTTGATTGACTCCTTGAATTGATAGAGGAGGGGTCAAGCATGGAAGTGATAGAAGAGATGAATAGAAGAAAATAGACTAGATAATAAGAGGAAAAGAATCAAGAAGACGTGAAGAGTTTTGGAAGAAGAGAAAGGATGGAAATGGAAGAATATGAAGACATGGGAGATGTGGAAGAAAGAAGACCAAGAGTCATTTTGTGCAAATTGATATCATTTAAGTTCATTTGGATGTTGAGAAACATGTCATAGCTCCTGAGATTTGACCCAAACTGACCAAGGATGACTAGAAATGACAAGGATCAGTTCTCTATTTTGACAAAATTTGGGAATAGACTATAAAAACTAGATTTCTGACAACTTTGACCAATTTCTGACAACTTTGACTTTGGCTTTGATATGAGTTTTAAAATTTTAGGATGACTTTTGACACCAGAAAGGATTTTTGCTTCAGATTTGCAATTTTTAAATTTTTCAATATCAGTTTGTTTGCAAATTTTTCTGTCCAGTTTTTGAAGATTTGTGTAAAAGTTTGTCTCAAGTAACCAAGTAGATATCAAGAACACAAAATAGAAAGCAAGGGGAGCAAGCAATCGTCTGAAAATAATGAACAAGGGAAAAAACAACCTTGCACATGAACAAGCAATAGTGACTTATTGTACTAATCCCTAGAAATACTACTTGTGTATGTTCCAAAAAGTTTTTCAATAATGCACATATTCCCAGAAAATGAAAAATTTGGCCTCACTAGGGTTTGTAGTAATGGTCTGACTCTGCAACTTTTGTGATCTCAATAGGGAAAACTCCAATCCAAGTGCACTGGGGTTTTGACACAATCTGGGAATTTAATCAATTAGGAGCTGCTAGGGAGATCTGACAACCCAACAAGAGACCACACCTGTGAAGATTTCCTCCACAAGGACATTTATATAGCGGCTGCTGCTACAACAACAAAAATGGCTATTACCGCTTGAGGTTTCATAAATGTGGTTGACCCAGTTAAGGTAATGTCCACTATGGTTAACCCTCTCTAAAGGTGACTCACAAAATATACCACATGGAGACTGGTTCCAGATTCAAGGATTTGAGTTTCTGGTACTACCCAAAAAGGGAGTAGAGCATAGTCCTCTAGCCTTTTCACTTTTAACCCAAACAAAGTAGACAGATTAATCTGACATGCTAAGACCAAGATTATCTCACAAAGATCTATGATGTCAACCGCTTATGATCTATCAACCTCTCTGGAGAGAGAATGTATCAATCAAAAGTTGAAGATGCACAAATCTAGTAGAATGTGAGACACTCTCAGTAAGCTCCCTACCTAAAAGGGTTCCCTCATTAAGAAGAGCTTCGCTGGAAACCCACTCTCTCAAGAACCACAAATAGTGTTCATAGGGCCTAATTACTATGTGTAACAGATATGCAAAAAGCAAATCTATGTTCGTTTTAGAGCCCAAAATTGAAGTGTGAATTATGAAAGTTGTAAAGGCACTCAAGCTTGACACAAGAGAGTTTTTTTTATGTCCCAAAATGAAGTGTTACTAGATGTAATAGAATACCTAAGTTCCTCGCAATGAGCTTAGTAGATTTTACCTTTTTTAGCAATTTTTTAGCATTTGTCTTCTACCTTTTGTACCCACAAGACGTACCTGCACCTGCAAACCACTGTTATGAAAAAATTACCTATTCTTGTACATGAAACCCAATGTTATAAAAATCCATCAAAAAAAGAAACACAACTTGTCAAACCCATGTGGTAGAAAATCAGGTTAGTCAAATATAATATGTCATTTGATAATCGAAAAACCTGTTGTCATAAAAAAATAGATTTTGACCAGTCTGCACTAAATCAACAATAACTTTTGTAAATCAAAAAAAAAAAAATCTAAAACAATGGAAAATGAAAGCTAACTAAAATGCCTTTCCATAAATATAAATTTTAGATCTGTATCATGTCATATGTGCATGTACCAATAAAAACATCAGTCGGATTTCATAAAATCAGGTTCAGACCAGTCTTCACTAAAATAATCATAACTTTTGAAAATCAAAACAAAATTAATCCAAACCAATTAAAAATGAAAGATAACTCAAATACCTTTCCAGAAATATAAATTTTGGATCTGTATCATATCATATGTGCATGTACCAATAAAAACATCAGTCGGATTTCATAAAATCAAGTTAGGACCAGTCTTCACTAAAATGATCATAACTTTTGCAAATCAAAGCAAAATTAATCCAAACTAATAGAAAATGAAAAATAACTCAAATAAATTTCCAAAAATATAAATTTTGGATCTGTATCATGTCATATGTGCATGTACCAATAAAAACATTAGTCGGATTTCATGGAAAAACAGCCCAGAAATTCATCACAAAACTAACAAAAATTAACCTTGTGGTCGTGGGTCTGAGAAAATGATAGAAATTTGATAGAATAGAATAGAAACCCATTTTAGGGCCTCAAAGTGGGTGCTAGAAATGTGTGTGTGAATTTTGTACCTAGCTATAGACACAACACTTCAGTAAAACATTAGAGGTTAGCAGAAACTGAAATCTTGCAAATAATTGAAACTATGCTAACCAGATGATTTACTACCTTCTAGTAGGTGCGAGTATGATCTTCTCAGATTGAATCGAGATCAGTGACCTTGATGACACTTAAATGAAGGATTTGAATGCAAGATAGCAATGAAGTAATGAATGCAAATTAATCTATATTTTTGGGTTTTCTATGCAATAAGAATGAGAAATTTGATATGAATCTATTCTATATGAAATTTGATCTAAAAATGATATGAAATAAAACTAAAATGAATTGAAAACAAGATTGATCTCACAAAAATTGTTGATTCACGAGAAGCTTCAATTCTTCAGATGTCGATTCTCTAGAGTAAGTATGCAAATTCTGTGGATTCTATGGATTTTGTGGATGATTTGTGAAGAGCTAAGCCTTGTTTTTATAGAAATCCATGGCTTTGAGGATGCATGGAAAAAGCCATAAATCACTTAGATAAATTCAGGTTGATTTTTGAGTTATCAAAGAATAAAAGATAATTAATTCACAAAATCATGCAAAAAACAACTTTTCAACTCAAATCAGAGTTGAGTTTATTTTTAAAACAACCTTAATTGATTTTATGATTTCAAGTTTAACTATTTTTTGAATGTGCATAATAATTATGAATTACATAAATAAACAAAGTGATTTATTTCTAACTTAACTGATTTTTAAAAATAAAACAATTGATTTATTGGTTAATCAATTATTAAAATCAAACTTTTATTCCAAAATAATATCATTAAATATGATAGCTTGCTTTAGTTAATTAAATAAGAATTTAATCAATTAATGATAGGAATTTTGATTTATTGTAAAATTTAAATAATAATAATTAAGAATAAATATAATTAAATTCAATTAAATAATTAAGTGGCAGTATTAAATCTAATTAATTAAATATTTAGAATATTCAATTAATCAAACTTTAGGATAAATAGAATTTATTGCCAAATAACTATTAAATTAAAGATAATTATGATGATTAGGAATATTACTAGGAATATTCCCCCGATGTAGAATTTAGGATGATCAATTAGGATTCGATGATGTTTAGATGTGCCTTAGGCTAGGACTTTGATATCAATTTTGTTCAATGTGTTGATATAAGAGGTTAATGAACTTATAGCCCATTTTTGGGGTATTACATTACATTCTTGACTCAACACAACTCCAATTGCACTACCACTTGCATAACATTCCACTTGAAATACCTTATTGAAATCAGGTAATGCCAAAATAGGCAATTCAGCAACCTTCTACTTCAGAGTCTCAAAAATTTTATCAGCTCTATGTGTCCACTTGAATTCTCTTTTATCTCCTCTCATAGTCTCAATCATAGCATTACAAATTGAACTAAGATTCCTTATGAACTTTCGGTAAAAACATGCCAAACCATGAAATGATATTACCTCACTAGCATTCATAGGTGTAGGCCAATTCAGAATTGCTTCAACCTTTTCAGGATCCATCTTCAAACAATCAACTAAAATTACAAATCCCAAATACACAATCTCCTCTTTCAAGAATGAACACTTTTTCAAATTTATCAGCAACTTTTCCTCTTTCAATCTCATCAAAACTTATCTATCATGCAACAAATGTTCTTCTCTTGTCTTACTGAATATCATAATATCATCAAGATATACAATCACAAACTTACGCAAGAATTTCTTCAAAACTTCATTCATCAACCTCATAAAAGTTCTCGGTGCATTAGTTAAACCAAAAGGAATAACCAACCACTCATATAAACCTTCTTTTGTCTTAAAAGAAGTCTTCCACTCATCACCTTCTCTGATTTTGATTTGATGATATACACTTTTCAAATCAATCTTTGTGAAATACTTTGCTCCACTCAAACTATCCATTATGTCATCCATTCTTGGTATAGGAAACCTATACTTCACTGTTATCTTAATGATTGCTCTGGAATTAGTACACATTCACCATTCTCCATTCTTCTTAGGTGCCAATACCGCAAGTACTACACAAGGACTTAATCTTTCTCTAATCAAACCTTTATCCAACAACTCTTGAATCTATTGGTTCAATTCTTGATTCTTGGTAGGTGTCGACCGATGAGGTTCCTTATTCGATAAACTAGCTCCAGGGATTAGATCCATGCAATGATCAATACTTCTGTTTGGTGGAAAACCATCAGGTACATTATCAGAAATGATATCAGTGTACTCAGTGAGTAACTTATCAATCTCCTCAGGGACATTATCCTCTATTTTCTTACTCGGTTTGTTAGGAATCACAACAAAACATACATCATTCTTCTTCAAATCCTTAACAAACTTTTTTCCTTCCATCAAGAAAACTTTCATAGATGTGCAAACATTACTAACAATTTCTTCCATCAAAGGTAAAAATATTGTTTTCTTCCATTAGCCACAATAGTATACTTATGTAATCTTCCATCATATATAGCATGCCTATCATATTGCCAAGGTCTACCCAACAAAATATGACAATAGTCCATAGGAATGGTATCACACAACACCTTACATAGTACCTTCCAATTTTAATATTCATATAGCATTGTTCACTTACCAAGAGTGTATGCTCATCTTTGATCCATGAAATCTAATATGGCTTCATATGTTACAATCTTTCCAACTGCAATTTTGTGACCATCTCTTCAGATACTAGATTCTCCAAGCTACCACTGTCAATGATTACCTTCCAAACTCTGTCAAAAACTCTACATCTGGTCTTGAACAAATTTTTCCTTACCGGATCTTCCTTTTTACTTTCATTCTATAGTGCTCTTCTCACCATCAAGTTATTTTCCTTTTTAGGTTCATTCAGTGACTCTTCTTACACCAAAGCATTTCTACTGCTACCAGCCTTCTTACTAGCATGTGTATATTCAAAAGATCTATGTCCTTCTCCACAATTGTAACAAGTTCCTCGGAAATTACCTCTACTATAACCACCTCGATAGTTGTTGCCTCTACCTCTAGATGAACTTTCACCTTTCCACTTGGTCTTGCCATTGTCTAGATTTGTCTTTTCAAGTTTAGATCTACTATTTTCACCATAGGATCTACCTATTCCTCTAGGGAATCTACCACCTTGACCTATTTGTATATGTTCATGTCTCTTATTCAATTTCTCCTCGGCTTTCAGTGCAAATTGATAATCCTCTTCAATGTTCTCTAACTTGACCAAACTGATTTCCTCTTGGATGAAAACTCTCAAACCATTCAGGTATCTACCAATTATTTCCATATTATCTTCATCATGTCCAAATCTGATATCTAATCTATAGAATTCCATAGTATACTCTTTTACCGAGCTATCTTTCTTCCTTAGACTTTGCATTCACCTAACTAGGTTAATCTGATAATCACAAGGTAAGAACTTTTCTTTCAATTTATTCACCATTTTATTCCATACCTTGATTTTGTCTTTGTCTTTCTTCTTCCGATCCAATTCCAGATGCTCCCACCACAAGGATGCATGACCTTTCAACTTTGTGCCTACAATTTTCACCTTCTTCTCTTCAGATACATTTTCATACTCAAAATAATTTTCCATCTTGGTGATCCAGTCTATCAATTCATTAGAATCCAATTTTCCACTGTATTTAGGAGGATTGAAATGTGGTGTCGACTTCAAACTTGTCAATTCCTTCAAGAATATTTCCTCTCCTTATCCATCACCAGTGGAGGTTTTGCTTCACCTTGTTCGACTTCAACTTCATCATCTTTAACATCTTCAAGATGTTTGTCTCTTCTTTGGGATGTTTCAACAACTTCTAATCTAGCAACAAGTTGTATCAACATGCCTGCCAATCCTGGATCCACTTCTCACCTTCCATGAACCATCTTGAGAACCCTCTACAATTATAGGTCAGATCACAATCTACTACCCCACAATAATTCAACTTGGGCTTCACAAGAAGGAACCTACAAACCTAGATCCGTATACCTAGATCTAGATCTCACCTCACTCTTATACCACCTGACGTAAGGGCAGGAACCTAGGGGCCAAATGATGGCACACCCTATAGATCCATCCTTGCGCAATAACTCACGGAAGAAACAACAACATAGTGAGAGGGAGAAAGTGTTATCATTGATATATTAACTTCATTCAAATTGATTCATACATTCTGAGCTATAAGGCCTTCCCAGTTATGGCCAGATATTACAATTAATTATAGAAGTCCTCAAACATGCAAGGATCTACCAATAATCTTGATTATCCTATCTTCTATCAAACTAACTCCCTAAACTCTAACCAAACAACTATACTTATACAAGAGGCTAATAAAATGAGTCAGTCTTCAAATCCATAATCAACAGAAGGAATGGCTAGATCTGGGACCACACGCTTCCCAATGATGGATACCAACATTAAATATGTGACCCATAATCAATGCACAAGTTAGCCTCAAAGAAACTCAAAATAAAATACTCAGTAAGAAAGGATGACCAAGCAATAGACAAGCATCGCTGAGGGCTAGTGAAATAACTGACCGCCTAGGAGATAACTGACCATACTCGGTAGCCAAAGGAAACTGACCAACTACCAACCAACTCGGTCAAAGTAGGAACTGAGCAACACAGACAAACTTCAAAATCATTTTGGTGACACAGGATTTCCAAGGACCCGAGATGCTCCTACATCAGAACATCATCATACACACACCAAAAAAGAACAACGTGGAAAATATTAAGTTATAAGGAAAATTCTAACTATCACCTTTCATAAATTATTATAACTCTAGCTTAATTAGTCATGGATCCACATATCGATTACAAATCCAAGATCACCAAGGATCATCAATACATTGAATGCAACTTACTAATTTATAAGTCAATGGTAACTCAATATTATCATAGAAAACATCAATATCACGAAAGCTTTTGCCAACATAATCCGTTGAGGGAAATAACATAAAACATAAAACTTTGCAAAGGACCATTAACCATGAAGTCAGTAAAAAATGCAAGGACAAGTATGTAATATGAAAAATCCTCCAAAAAGCCTCTGGTAATCAATTGAAAACCCAACATCTACCCTCAACTTCTCTACAAAAACAACAAGTACAAATGAAGAATCTCACAGGAATACCAAAACATAATTGACATATTTAACACCTGATACCCATACACATAGCCACAACATGGTTCTACTTATTAAACAAAAATGAAAAGGACTCCATGATTCAACAAATACATCATGATACTCAAGTATAAGAACAACATAAACCATAAGGGATGCATTAAGTCAAATCAAGGCTCATGATTTGACACATTTAAATCCACATGCCTCTAGCATGCTTCTAATGAAAACCCAAATTAATACCCCTGAATGTTCCACCAAAATAATCAAAATCTATGACACTCACATAGAGAAATATAAGTAAATCCACCAACATGACTTAATATAGATATGTTATGAACCAATACAAAGATCATACTAGAATCATTCTTAATCGCTAGAAATATCACCAAATAACTGTTGGATACAATTGTCTAAAGGACATTGTTGGATTAGCTATGTCTTGTCTTTGATGTCACACAAATGTCATATCAATTATCGCTCCTAGTATCTACCGAGTTCAGTCGGTCAGCTAAGCGGTTCTCAGTATCTACCGAGCTCAGTCGGTCAACTAGGCAATTTTTAGTGTCTACCGAGTTCTCTCGGGTGTCTAAAGGAAACATGACAGGATAACAGTGTTAACCGAGCCTCCTCGGTTATCGAAGGAAAATTAGTGGTTACCGAGCTCTCTCGGTCTCCAAAGGATGTTGCAAAATTCACTATGGTTACCGAGTTCTCTCGGTCACCGAAGGAAATCTTTTCAGGATTAATGTTTACCGAGCAAGGTCGGCCCTTTCAAAGAATTTTTTTATTACAGTTTGTTTATCCCAGCTGACTGTTATAATAATTATTAGTACCGACTTGACAATTTAAATGATTATGAAATGGCATATATATATAGAAGGTCAAATGGTGAATAAGAGATATACAACATGCAGAAATCATTTTGAAGAAAGGTGTGTGCAAATTTTGAAGGATGGTCAGATATCCTTGAGGAGTAGCAAAGATTTAATTGATTAGTAAGGATCTAGTGAAACAGAATAGAGATCTATATTCAACAATTCAGTTGCAGGTTATTTCATTGTTACTCTCTAGCAATTGTAGCAGTGATATCAAAATCTCTTAACCGAGTTGGTTTAACAACCATTTTGTAAATCCTCTAACAAGGTAACAGTTCTATTGAATTGTTTCAAGACCTCTTACAAGGCCACTCCTAGTAGGGTGATTAAATCCTCTAACAAGGTCACACCTAACAGTGTGTTTTGTAACCTTTTACCGGGTTGGCTTCTAACCGGGCATCACTTCAGAAGAGTGAAAAATAGTAACTAGTTACATTGGTGGTTTTTCCCATATTGGGTTTCCATGGTAAATCTGGTGTCTCTTGTGTTCATGTTATTTTCTTTATTCATGTAAGTTAATATGTGATGAATGCTTAAGAACAGTTTAATTATTACACACTTCAAGGATCAAGTTTTCAGCATTTCTCTATATATTTACCGAGTGGCATAGTAAATAATTTGTTAAGATATTTAAGGTATCAGTGGTAATATTTTGTGGTTAACTGATTCACCCCCCCTCTCAGTTACTGCATCTATATTTCCAACAATTGGTATCAGAGCTTTTGGTGCTTGCAGGAAGGGTTTCAAGGACCTAAGCTAAAGATTGGGATGTCTTACAAAAGAGAATTTCCAAGGCTTAACAGAAATAACTTTTCAACATGACAAGGTCTCATGAGACTACATCTAGCTTCCATTGGTGATTCAGGATGCAAATATATTGATCAAGAATATACAATTCCTACTGGCACATTAACTGTTGAAGACATTGCAGAGAAAAAGAACCATAACACTATGATGATAGACATTGCATCAGCTCTTAGCTATGAAGAATTTGATGAAATCAAAGACTAGACAACTACTCATGAAATGTGGAACAAGCTAAAGAAAATCTATGGCGGTGATGACAATGTGAAGAGAGCCAAAGCAGAGAGCCTAAGAGGATAGTTTGATCAAATGAAAATGAGAGAACAAGAAAACATTGCAAAATGTGTTGAAAGAATCAAGACAAGTGTTAGTGCAATCAGAGCTTCTGGAGGAAAAATTGATGATGAAACGGTTATAAGTAAGCTTCTTAGAACATTACTTCCTATTTATGCAATAAGAGTTTCTACTATTCAAGAAAGAAGATGTGAAGAAAATCACAATATAACTTTGGATGCCTTAGTTGGAAGATTGACAGCCTTTGAACTAGATAACTATGACAACTATGTTCCAACTTCTAAAAATATTGAATCAGCTTTTGAGGCCAAACTTTCACTCAAGAAAGGGAAGAAAATCCAATCAGAAAATGAAGAAGAATTAGAGGAAAGTTCTGATAGCGATCTTGAAGTTATTGAAGCATTACTTGCAAAGAAGTATTCAAGAGGCGGAGGAAAATATAGAGGTAAAACTCCCTTAATCTATTTTTAATGTGAAGAAATTGGTCATATTGCAACTAGGTGTCCAAACAAGCAAAGCAAAGATGAGAAGAAAAATTACAAGTACAATAGCAAGAAAAATTTCAAATCATTCAAGGATAAAGGTAAGAAAACATGTTTCTTAGCTAAAGATTCGGATGATAGTGAAGAAGAAATTGTTTTCATTGCTGTAAAAGATGAATCTGATAATGATGAAGATGAGATGGCACTTATCTCTCATATAAGAAAGAATGATACATGGATTATAGAAAATGGATGTTCACATTATATGACTGGTGACAGGACCAAGTTTGAACACTTTGAAAACTTTGATGGTGGTAATGTAAGGTTTGGAAACAATGAACCCTGTTGTATAAAAGGAAAGGGATGAATTTCATTAACCAAAGAACTTATATGTGATAATGCATATTGGGTTGAAGGACTAAAGCATAATCTTCTAAGTGTAGCACAGCTAATCAACATTGGATTCAAGGTTGAATTCATGAATGGCGAAGCAAGACTACTGGATGACAAAGGAAAACTGATAGGATCAAGCAAACAAACCAAAGGTAACCTATTTTATCTTGATCTTGGTAATTACTCATGTTTTATTGCTCAAATTGAAGAAAGTTGGTTATGGCACAAAAGGTTATGTCATGTAAATTTTGACAACATGATGAAAATAAGAAAATTCAAGAAAGTAAGAGGTATTCCTACTTTGAAGAAACCTGATGTTGGTCTATGCAAGAATTGTCAAATTGGTAAAATGGGAAAGTCTAGTTTCAAAAGTAAAAACTATCAGTCTGAAGATATTTTGGAAATTGTGCATACTGATTTATGTGGACCTATTGGAATTGAGAGCTATACCAAAGAAAAATTCTTTATTCTCTTTGTTGATGATTATTCTAGAATGATGACTGTTATGTATTTAAGAGAAAAGTCTGAAGCATTTGAGAAGTTCAAATGGTATTTAGCAAGAGTAGAAAAGGAAACATGAAAAAGAATAAAATGCTTGAGATCAGACAAAGGTGGTGAATTCATCTCCCATGAATTCAATAATTTCTACATTGAAAGAGGAATCAAAAGACAGGTACCAGCCCTGAGAACTCCTAAGCAGAATGGAATAGCTGAAAGAAGGAACAGATCTATCATGGACTGTGTAAGGAATCTAATGATTGAAAAGAACATTGCTATGAAATACTAGAAGGAAGCTATCAGCACTACAGTTCATACCTTGAACCGAGTACAACTAAGAAAAGACACATTCAAGACTCCATATGAGCTATGGTATGGCTACAAACCAAATGTAAGTTACCTAAAAGTATTTGGTAGTAAATGTTACATCTTAAAAGAATGTAGAAAAGGAAAATTTGATGTAAAAAGTGATGAAGGAATATTTTTGGGATATTCTTGCAAAAGTAAGGCATATCGATGTCTAAATTTGTCTACTCACAAAATCATAGAAAGTGCACATGTGAGAATTGATGAGTTTGCATAAAAGATTGAAGAAGAAAGCAAAAAGGAACCAGAGGACTACAGATTTTTTTTTACATCGAACCTGATACATTTCCAAACACATGTAAGGAGACTACATCTACCAAGCCCAATATAGTAACCGAGTCACAAGAAGAAGTTCTAATCGAGTCACAAAGTACCGAGTCTCAGTCTGAAGCTACCAAGCAAGTATCTACCGAGCCCAAGCAATCTGAACCTGAAGATGAAGAAGATGACAATGTAACTCATTCAGGAAGCAAGGAACCTATATTAGCCAAGTACGTTAGAAAGCATCATAAACCAGATCAGATTATTGGAAACAAATCAGATGGTACTATGACAAGAAGTAAACTAAAAGGTACATGTTTATTTGCTGATTTTGAACCTAAAAATGTCAAAGATGCATTAGAAAATGAAAGTTGGATTGAGGCTATGAATGAAGAAATAGAGCAAATAGAGAAAAATAAGACATGGACTCTTGTACCTAGGCCTAAAGATAAAAATGTAATTGGGACAAAATGGGTATTCAGAAATAAATTGAATGAAGATGGTCAAGTATCAAGAAACAAAGAAAGATTGGTATGTAAAGGATATTCTCAAGAAGAAGGAATAGATTATGGAGAGACTTTTGCTCCTGTTGCAAGATTAGAAGGTGTGAGGACTTTACTTGCATATGCAGCATATAAAGGATTTAAGGTATATCAGATGGATATGAAATCTTCTTTTCTCAATGGTATTCTTGAGGAAGAAGTCTACATTGAGCAACCTGAAGGTTTTATTGATCCAAACAAAAGGGATATGGTCTGCAAATTACACAAAGCATTGTATGGTCTGAAACAAGCTCCTAGAGCATGGTATGAAAGATTACATAACTATCTTACTCAGATTAATTTCAAAAGGGCTAATGACAACAACAATTTATACATCAAAGAAGGATCAGATAACAAAATTGTTTTGGCAAAAATATTTGTGGATGATACTGTGTTTACAGGAAATGATGATCAGTGCAAAGAATTTTTAGAGCTTATGAACAAAGAATTTGAAATGTCTATGTTTGGTCAGATAAAATTCTTTGTTGGACTTCAGATTCAGCAGAACAAAAATGGTATCTACATTACTCAGTCTAAATATATCAGGGAAATACTTAATAAATTTGGTATGGAAGATTCAAAACCAGTTGGTACACCCATGTGTACTGGACTGAAGCTTACCAAAGATGATGATTCAAAAGAAGTAGATCAGACCTTATATAGATCAATGATTGGAAAATTATAGTATGTAGTACACACAAGGCCTGATATTGCCTTAGCAGTTGGAATAGTGGCAAAATTCTCAGCTAAACCCAAATAAAATCACATGATGGCAATCAAAATAATCTTGAGGTATTTAAGGGGAACTGAAGATTATGGCTTGTGGTATAAATTTGGAGGCAATCTGGATTTAAAAGTGTTTACTGATGCTGATTGGGCAGGAAACATTGATGACAGAAAGAGTACAAGTGGTGGTGCATTCTTTCTTGGCAAGAGGTTAGTATCTTGGACTAGTAAAAAGAAAAACTACACATCCCAATCCACAGTAGAAGCAGAATATGTTGCTGTAGCAGTAAACTGCTCTAATATTATATGGTTTAAACAACTTTTGGAAGGCATGAAGGTTGAGATCAAAGAACCAGTTGTTATGTTTTGTGATAATACAAGTGCAATAAATATTTCAAAGAATCTAGTAATGCATTCCAAAACTAAGCACATTGCAATTAAATATAACTTTGTCAGAGAATTGGTGCAAGACAAGGAAATTAGATTGGAATATATTCATACAAAAGAACAAATTGCAGATATCTTCACCAAATCACTACCTAAGGATGCATTCTTGTATCTAAGAGGCAAGTTAGGGGTGACTCCCCTGTGTGAGGTTCACTAAATAAAGTTTTAGTGATGCATCAACCAGAACATTTTGAAGATCAATCAGTTGATGCAGCATAGTCAGGGAATCATTACATATGAATCAGTACATAAGGTACATTGATATTTACCGAAACTGTATAAGTTGTCTTTGGCATGTGTTGTCAAAGAAGGAGAGTTTGCTGTCATTTCCATTTCAAGAAATTTCTAAGAAGAATAATTTGAGAATTTAAGAGGGAGAGTTCTCAGTCAGAGAAAGAAGGTTGAAGATGATGGGAATCAGAATGAAGCTAAGGATATGTTTCTTACTCTTGGTTTCTCTGTAAAATTTAATTATGCTATGACATGTTGTGTTGCCATCAATGCCAAAGAGGGAGATTGCTGGATACAATTTTCTGAAGGACATTGTTGGATTAGCTATGCATTATCTTTGATGTCACATAAATGTCATATCAATTATCGCTCCCAGTATCTACCGAGTTCAGTCAGTCAGCTAAGCGGTTCTCAGTATCTACCGAGCTCAGTTGGTCAGCTACGCGATTTTTAGTGTCTACCGAGTTCTCTCAGGTGTCTAAAGAAAACATGACAGGATAACAGTGTTAACCGAGCCTCCTCGGTTATCGAAGGAAAATTAGTGGTTACCAAGCTCTCTCAGTCTCCAAAGGATGTTGTAAAATTCACTGTGGTTACCGAGTTCTCTCGGTCACCGAAGGAAATCTTTTCAGGATTAATGTTTACCGAGCAAGGTCGGCCCTTTCAAAGAATTTTTTTATTATAGTTTGTTTATCCCAGCTGACTGTTATAATAATTATTAGTGCCGACTTGACAATCTAAATGATTATGAAATGGCATATATATATAGAAGGTCAAATGGTGAATAAGAGATATACAACATGCATAAATCATTTTGAAGAAAGGTGTGTGCGAATTTTGAAGGATGGTCAGATATCCTTGAGGAGCAGCAAAGATTTAATTGATTAGTAAGGATCTAGTGAAATAGAATAGAGATCTATATTCAGCAAATCAGTTGCAGGTTATTTCATTGTTACTCTCTAGCAATTGTAGTAGTGATATCAAAATTTCTTAACCGAGTTGGTTTAACAACCATTTTGTAAATCCTCTAACAAGGTAATAGTTCTATTGAATTGTTTCAAGACCTCTTACAAGGCCACTCCTAGCAGGGTGATTAAATCCTCTAACAAGGTCACACCTAATAGTGTGTTTTGTAACCTTTTATCGGGTTGGCTTCTAACCGGGCATCACTTCAGAAGAGTGAAAAATAGTAACTAGTTACATTGGTGGTTTTTCCCATATTGGGTTTCCATGGTAAATCTGGTGTCTCTTGTGTTCATGTTATTTTCTTTATTCATGTAAGTTAATCAGTGATGAATGCTTAAGAACAGTTTAATTATTACACACTTCAAGGATCAAGTTTTCAGCATTTCTCTGTATATTTACCGAGTGGCACAGTAAATAATTTGTTAAGATATTTAAGGGATCAGTGGTAATATTTTATGGTTAATTGATTCACCCCCCCTCTCAATTACTGCATCTATATTTCCAACAATAACCTTATTTAATTAACATACTAATTTAAAGTCTTATCAATGTTAGCTATGAATTAACACACTAATTTAGGAGTTAACAAAATTGCAATTTCATTAACTAAAAAATTCTAACTACAAATAAAAACTATTTCCATAACTAAACTTAATCATTCGTTCAATAGATCAAATAAAATTGCTATATTTTATCAACATTAACTAATATATTTAACTAATGTATCTAAAGAATATTTCCTATTTATCCCCATAAGGAAAATAAAGAAAGCAAAATTCATTATATTCAATTAACGAAATCCTTGAATATTATCTAATTAACAAAAATCTAATAATAATATTTAATTAATTAAAATCCATATTTAATAATAAAATAACATTAAATTTAATTAATTAACTAAATTTTATCTACATTAGCTATTTAGCTAGATTATACCATTTATTTTATCAACATTACATTTATAAACCAAAACCACATTCAAGACCTATCTAACTAACATAATTCTTAACTAATAAAAACTAATTCTTAACTAATTTAAAACAAAATGAATTTCCAACATCCTAATAAATATTATTCTAAGACACACTATATATACAATTGAAATAAAACATAGACTATTTTTCTAACATAAAACATCTAATAAAATAAAAAATTGATTCTTTTTCAAATTTGTTACTGTAACTGATGGTGATGATGACAAAGACCAACCAAGGTCAGAGGAATACAAGATGGTAGAAAGGTTAGATCAGTTATTATCTTATCATTGATGTCAAGTAATCTATTTCTGGTTTATATTATATTTCCATATCATTCGGAATATGATATAAGTTGAATGTGTCAAGGAGAAGAAGAAATGAGGAGTTGAAGAACTTAAATGGGCAACTGATACAGATCGGACAATACTAAGATTACGTTAATATAATTGTTTTCTACCTAACATATGATTATATCAAATACGTAAAGAATGGTAATGAATATTTGACAAGTCAGTAAGAAAACTAGTTTTGGCTACCGAGTAGAAAAAATCATTTGGTAAGGAGAGAAAGTAATTTGGTACTTAAGAAAAGTAAGTTTTGGTAAAAGAAAAGGAACTCAAGACACCAAGAAAGAATTTTTAGACACTAAGAGAAGTTAACCAAAATTCAGAGTTAGCCACAGAGGAAGGAACATAAATTAAATACAAGGATCGAAATGACATTTAATGATAATTATCTATGATGAGCTGGAAGGTTATGATGATAAGGAAAGTTAGTTAGAGAGATCTACAATAATTAAAATTCATGATGATGATCTACGACTTGGATCTAAAAGGTTAAAATAGAAGGAACAAGTTTCAAGAAAGTTCAAGTTCTGAGGTGAAGGTAAAATGTGTTACCGAGATCCAGATACATTGAATAAGTTCATGAAATGAATTGAACAGTTAAGATTGATCAAAGGAAAATGTAATAGAGGAGATTAAGTGACAAAATAAAGTCTATATAAAAGATGAATTTGTATGAACTAATGGTTGGCAAATTGAAAGGTTGATAAGTCACTCACTCATGCAGTGAAGAAATAAAAGATAGATTTTGAGTCAGAAAGTAGAATTTGATAAAGTGTTGAAGCCAGTGGAAAGTGAAGGCTTGAAGTAAAGATAGTGAGCACAAAAAGGATCTTATTATGTAAAGGCTAGTTGCAAATTTGCAAGTTAATTTATTTACTATTACTTATTAGCATTTGCAACAGAGAAATCTCCTAACCTAGTAGACTTGAAAGTCTTAATGTAAAATCCTTGGTGAAGGTAACATTCTAAAGAGTGTTCAAAGCCCTTTTACCAAGCCACTCCTAATAGGGTGAAGATAATATAAAATTTGAGGTAAATCCCTTGACCAGGTCACACCTAATAGTGTGTATTTTAATCTTTAACTAGATTGGCTCTTAATCGGACATACTTCAGAAGAGTATTTTCTTTAGTGGGTGAAAATTTCCATAGTGGCTTTTCCCAAAGCTGGGTTTCCACATTAAATACTGGTGTTACATGTGATGAATTATTTATATGTTTTATTTGTTTTTGACTGAGGTAAAAATAGTTTTTGAAGGGAACAGTAACCCTTTACAATAGGAAATAAAGATAGGAAGAATTAGCACAACACAAAAGGAGACAGTTGGGGGAAACAAAAAAGAACAATAGAAGCCCCCCAGCACTAGCGCCCAACAAAACCAAACCAACACACCAAAAAAATAGGGTGTCAACTAACCAACATAGCTTATGACATTTTTTCCATATATTTGGTAGTGTCCTCCTTGAGCATATCAAATTGTTGGATGGACTCCCAAAGAGCTATGATTTCCTTTGAATTGTCAACTTTCTTTTTCCTCATACTAGCTCTAGTTGGAGAACCGGGGCCAGCAGTGGTAGAACCTTTAATATCCTCATCTTCAACAACAATAGGGCTATTATTCCCTTCCAAAATAGAGAGAAGGGCCCTTAGGTTGTCAGTTGTAACCTTCATGCCTTCAAATGTTTGCTTCATGATTCTACTAAGGGTTTCTTCAATGCTTAGGATGCGGCTAGAGGTAGTCTATATATAGTATTCGACAATGGTATTAATTTTTTGTTCTAGCTTCTCCATCAGGCCTTGGCCAGTAGAGCCATCACCCATCATAGTGTCACTAGAGGTAGAGATCGTGGGCTTAGCTAATGATAGGGCAATTTTATCAATTTTGTCTTCCAACTCAGAATACTTGATTCTGACTTCCTAAATTTTGTCATACAGTCAGGAGTTCATTTGCATGTCCATGCTTACATGCTCTTTGAGAACATACATGAACCCAAAAATATCTTTACCCTTATTAGTGTGCTCTTCCTGTCTATTCACAATATTCTTCTTAGGGTTCTTCTTGTCATTGCCCTCTTCTTTTTTCTCAATGGCCTTCTCAGACATAGCCCTGGAAATCATTTCCTCCTTGGAAGATGAGTCAGCATAATCCACAAGAATGAGAGAGGTGTCTATAATAGGGTTGAAACCTTCTTCAACAAGAGCACTAGTAACATAACCAATAGGGTCAAAACCGGCCACAGTCTGAGGTCTGGCACCAAAGACAACTTGCTCCATGTGACTAGCCTTCTCAGGAACATAGTTATCATCTAAGATTTCAGATTTCAGGTCCCTAATTTTGGTGCTACTAGATTTTTTTCTCTCATAATCCGAGGAAGGCTTAGAGGTAGAAACTAGAGGGACTTGGTTCTCCTCATCATGATAGTCACTGAGATTATGATCCTCTTCCTTCACCTCTATATCTTCTGTAGTATCCATACTAGCCTCCTTAGATAGGAAATTGGCCTCTTCAGCCATGGAATTGTTATTATCTCCTTCCATCTCACTAGTGTCTTCATTAGTGTTCATCCCAACCTCTTCCATGAGGAATTTAGCCACTTCTAACATATCACCAGAAGGGTTAACTTTCTTTTTCTTCTTGGGATTGTTACTATTAGTCGGGAGGGATATTTTACCCTTACTCTCCTTGATCTTCCTAGGGAGTGGAGCCACATCCTATAAGTTAGTCTTGGCATACTCGTAGATGAGAAAAATAAGCCCATCATGAAGAATAGGCTTCTCAGGGTTCTTCTTATTTTCCAAAATGTTAGTACAAAGAGACTGCAACAAAAGGTAAGGAAAATAGATTTTCCTTTTGTAATGGAAGTGATTCACCAACATGAAATGAAAATTGTAGACTCTAGTGTACCGACCCTCTAGGGTAAAATACTACATAAGGGCTTTGAAAAGTTTGGCCCAGAGCGGTTTCATTTGGTTACGAAGAAAAAATTCTCCAGACTACTTCACAAGGAGGGATTTCTCACCTTCATACTTAGGATACATTTTAATCACATTCTAAGCCATGATTCTACCTCTATGGTACTTTAACCCAGACATTTGAAGACCTAAAATGTCAAAGATAATTTTTTCAGTAATGCTAAAAGTTTTACCACAAGGTAACTTTACCATTATCCCAACTGTCAGAAAATTCCTTGGAGATGTCCTTGTCGTAGCTGTGTAATTTATCCATATAGGGCATGACACCACCTTCTTAGAGCTTCTCCCAAACTTTGGCTTCCTTTTTCCATTTGCACACATCCAACTCCTCATGTTTCAATTTACCTCCCATGATACTAGAAATCCAGAAACCAGACTTAGTCAATGAGAAATTGCCATGTATAAAGACACAAATGGAGAGTGAAAAAGTAATGAAGGCCACCACTTTAATAGGATTAAAGAAAGCCATGAAGATGCAAGACGCACACTTGGTATTATTTCCACCTAGACCTTTAAGCGTGTGATGCTTAATCATGAGGCATTTATGCCAAGTATCCTTTTTAAACATCATAATTTCTAATTAAGCCAAGATTTTAATGGATTTGGTCATACCTTATGAGGCTAACGACTTCATTATTTAATCCTTGATTACCATGCCAGCAGGTGACATCATCACTATGAGCTCCCACATTTGCCAAGATGTCAGCCAAAGAGTTAGCTTCTCTAAACATGTGGGAGACATGTGTTTCTTCAAACTCATTAAGGTACCTTTTAACCTGGCTGATATGTGCTTCATATTCCATGATGAATTATGATTACCTTTGATACAATTGATTATATTTCTGGAGTCCCCTTCTAGCAAGAGTTTAGTATAATTTTGGTCCTTGGCTAACTTGCACTTTGTCTTGAACAATTAACCAGTAAAAGATGTTAATTTTAGGAATAATGGAAGGAGTCCAAACCTTAGCCCAAAATAGCTCGGAGCCCAAATTGGAAGATAGAGAGTACACTAAAGCCACTGAGAACTTGCCACTAGGATTAGGGGACCAGATGAGTTGATCATTAACATTCTCACTAATAGACCAGGGAGTTAAGTCCCAATCTAAATTTTTCAGTTGGGGGTCTATGTCACCAAGTTTGATTGACTCATTGTTTCTCCAGTAATCAGATATTTTTCTCCTAATTCTTCTAGAACATAATTCCACCAGAGGGTCCAAATCATTAAGTTGGATGAGAGGTTTATCTTTGATCCAAAGATCTTCCCAGAAGTTGATCACCCTACCATTTCCAATACTCCACCTAGAACCTTTGACAACAAGATATTTAGCTTTCAGAATATTGTTCCAGATGAAGGAGCCAGGAACATGGAGCAGGGAAGCAAGAAAGGAATCAATGGAAGGGGTGGAAAAGAGGTACTTAGATTTGACAATTTTGTTCCACTCTTTTTCTTCTTCAAAGGTTCTCCAAATTTTCTTAGCCAGCAAAGCCAGATTGAAATCTTTAATTTTCCTAATACCAAGGCCACCAAACTTGATAGGTTTGAAAACATTATCGTAGGCCACAAGGGGAGTTCTACTTTTCTCCTTCGTGTCAGACCACAAAAATCTTGTATGTAACCGCTCAATATTGTTTGCATACTTAGAAGGGATTCTGAAAAGGCTCAAAGCATAAACATGAAGATTCTAAAGGGAGGCTTTGAGTAGAATGATCTTACTAGCTTGGCTGAGGAGAGCCCCTTTTCAACCAACAAGCTTCCTATTGAATTTTTCAACAATGTCATTTCGGAAGGAATCTAGAGGTTTGAGACCCAGAGGAAGACCCAAATAGCTTGAAGGGAAAGAAGAGATCTTACAGCCAAGGATAGATGCCATTTTTTGGTGTTTGTGTTGGGGGGTATTGATAAAGAATAGAGATATTTTCTCCTAGTTGATAAGTTGGCCTATAGTAGAAGAGTAAATGTGTAGAGATAACTTACAATTTCTAGCTTTGTTAATTAAAGAAGAGCCCATAAGGACCATGTTGTCAACAAATTTTTCATGAGAGCAGGGTTGGCAAGAAGAAGAGGGGATCAATCCATGGATAAGGCCATCATGAACCCATTGTATATGTTTGATTTATTGATTGTTAAAGTTTATTTAATATTGTCGATAAATAGTAAATTGTTCTTGACCAAGTTAATTAGAGAAAAGTTTTTGAGGTACTTAGAATTATGAATTACTAATTCATCCCCTCCCCTTTGTAATCCAACAATTAGTATTAGAGAGAAGTACTCTAGAGAGATAAGTTTGAAAGACTCAAATAAAAGATCCAAAGATGTATAGGAGAGAAGTACCTAAGCTGAACAAGAAAAGATTATCTACATGGAAAAGTAGGATGAGATTGTATATATTTGGAATTAGAAAATCTTCACTGGATCTTTTGGATAATAAGTAAAATCCACCATCTCTCAGATCGATGACAATGGATCAGATGATATAAAATTAGGAGCACAACTCGAAAATGATTAAAATTGCCTCTTCCCTAATCGATGATGAATTCAATGATATTAAGGAATGTGTTTATTCAAAAGATTTGTGGGATAGGCTTAGACTTATTTAATGAGGATATCATCATGTAAAAAAAGATAAGGTTGATAGTTGGAGAGGAAAGTATGATGAAATAAGAATGAAAGATGAAGATAGCATTTCTCAATATAGTTTTAGAATCAAGTTGTAAGTGCCATCAAAGGTACTGGTGGAACATTGACTAATGAAGAAGTGGTAAGTAAATGAGAGTAATAAAAGTACCATTCAGTTCCTTCAAGATTTTCCTAGACCCAAAGAATTCCTTCACAGCACTAACTAATTCTTTTTCAATTATAAACCAAAAATTTTGGTAGAAAAATAGGGGAAACCAATCTGGGTTAGTGGCCTTGTCCCCATCAAAAGAAAAGATAGCTCTCTTAATTTCATCATTAGATGGGATAGTAGTAAGAATGGCATTTTGGTCCTCATTTAAGATGGAGGGGATACAATCCAAAACACCCCTTTGAGCTTCATGGTCCAAGCCAATATCCTATTTAAGAAGATCCTGGAAAACAAATTAGCCTCTATTATAATAGAATCTTCATCTTCAGATCTTGACCTATTAATAACTAGATTAGATATTATATTCAATATGCTATGCTTAAGAGTAGTCATGAAAAATTATTTTGAGTTCCTATCCCCTTACTTAAAAAATAACTTTCGGGACCTCTGTCTCCAGAAGGTCTCTTCTTTAGATATGATATCATGATACTCAACTAACTTCTCATTTTCCTTAATTCTTGATATCTTATCATAGCCCTCCTATTGTATGCTATCCTGAATTGCCTTAAGCTCCAAACAAATATTGGTCTTAGTGGAGAATATATTCACAAAAGTTTCCTTATTCCATCTTTTGATATTATCCTTCATCTGTTTCAGGTTTTTTGCAAAGATAAACATGCTTGTTCCTTTGATTTTTATCTTCCACCATTCCTCAATTTTTTATTCCAGCTCTGGATGCAAGGTCCACATCTTCTCAAATTTGTAAGGAAAATTACTTTTCATTGATATAGGATCTGCCAAGAAGGTGATAGGGTGGTGATCTAATCCTTCCCTCATATGAGAAGAAAAAGAACAATAATAATGCAAAAACCTATCATTACAAATCATAGCTTTGTCAAGCCTAACCTAAATGAGATCCTTGCCATTTCTTCTATTGGTCCAGGTGAAGTTAATTCCTTACAACTCTACAACATGGAGGGATTTCTCATCAATGAAGTTCATAAAATTTATTCTGCTATCTATATTGGATTGACTCCCCTCAATTTTTTCAGTTTCTTTCAGAGCTGTATTAAAATATCCCATAATAATCCAACCTTCTAAATCAGAACTACTTTGCATATAAGATAAAACTTCCCAAAATGATTCTCTTTCAAATTTGGTGTTAGGGGCATAAATATTGGTTATCACCCAAGAGTAACCATCCTTAATGTGACAAAATCTAATATAGGCCACATTATTCCCCTCATAACTAACATCACCTTTAATAACATCATTGTTCCATAGGGTAGAAATACCCCCTGAAGCCCCTTCAGAATCCCCCCCACAAAAGTTTCCATTCTTAAAGAATTGAAGATTTTCAACTTTCTCCTTAGGCATTTTAGTTTCTTGGATCAAAAAAACATTAGGTCTATTATCTCTAATCATATTCCTAACAATATCTTGCTTATGAGGATTATTTAATTATCCTCTAATATTCCAAGAGATAATCCTCATACCTTGATAAAGGGTCCAGCATCTAGGATGGTCTTCTGACTTCCATCTGTTATATTCTTATTAGCCTCCATGGATCTCTTTCTTTGATTTGATGGTCTTCCAAGCGAGGGAAAAATCCCTCCCACATCCCCAGTTTTAGAACTCCTTGTATTTATAATTTAGGTATATTATTATTTTTCATATTATTCTTAGATTTTTTAATATCATCATATGTTCGAGCTCCATCCTCCTTCCCATACTGACACCCCTGTAAAGCATGGCTAATAGTTTTAGCATCTCCCCATTTTAGAGTATGGATCTCATAAAAAGTACTCCTGATCACCTCTAGAGAATTGTCTAATAAATCTAAATATCCTTGTCCTAACACAATGCATTGTTGAGCATCCTGCCACTTAGTAGCATCCTTCCCAACATCTTGGAGAATAGGGGATGTAGGGCTCTACACAGATTACCTCATATCTATTGTCAATCTTGACTCAAGACTACTCTTAAAACTTGAGGTTTTATCATCCTCATCAAAGATATCCTTAACCACCATCTCTTGAGTGCTAATTTCATTTTCCCCCTGAGTTTCAACCAGACCCCCATTACCAGTCTCCCCATCCTACCCTTGTGGGGATCCATTACTTACCTTGTTTCTATTCTTAGTATTCATATTCTCCTTAACATTTTCAATAGTATCCAAGCTTTGAATAACTCCCTCCACATTGTTGGGATGAGAAATCCTTCAAGAGTCTTCCCTACTACCCTAAAACTTCCCAACATGAACCCACTTCTTCAGCTTCATCTAGATTGCCTTCTTCAGGCATTTCTTCACCAAATGACCAACTTTCTTAGAATGGAAGAAGGAAAATAGGGTAGATTCATATTCTATCTTCTACTCCTAGGAGACAAGCTTAGAATGGATACTAATAGTTTATGGCATATCAACTTCCTGCATTACACATACTCAAATTATTGGGTAAGTTAATCTTCTTCTAGATGTCATAACATGGTCAATAGATAGAAACTCACCAAAGGAGTTGGCTATCCCAAAAAATACATACTCCATCAAATAATCTAGAGGAAGTACAGGAAACTTGACCCAAACTGGGGCTTGGACCACTGAATCATCCTCAAAAACAAGATTAGGATACCATTTTTGAAGGATTGTAGTATTTTTACTAATCATCCATGGCCCATTACATAAGATCTTCAATCAATCCTCTTCATGGGAGAAAAAATGAAAGATGACCCTTTTTCATTTAAAAAACATCCACTTTCCCTTTTAACGCCCATTTCCTAGTGGCATAAGCATGAACCACCTCAATGTTCATCCTAACACCCAAGAATGTACCCACTAGGGAGTTTTCTATTTTAGCAATGTTATGGTCAATGATCTGGTCAGGGACAACAATGGAAAAACTCCCTTGGTTCAGGTTCAAAATGTTCTTAATAGGTGGTAAAGATGACTTACCCATAGATTTGACACCAAAAAGGGAAGACCATTTTCTTGCGCTAGCTGGTTGATCCATAGTCTCACAACAATTGCCCCCCCAGGTCCCCAAGATTTTGTCTAGTATTGGGATTCTTAGCTTGCACCCCATTTCCATTAGTATTAGCCCCCAATACTGATGGAAATGTCCCATTACAACTAGTCCCTAGGCTTTTGTCCAGTATTGGGATTCTTACCTTGCACCCCATTTCAACAACATCCACTTGCTAGGTTTCAACACCCGTTTCCTAGTGGCATAAGCATGAACCACATCAATGTTCATCCTAACACCTAGGAATATACCCACCAAGGATTTTTCCATTTTAGAAATGTTATGGTCAATGATCTGGTCAGGGACAAGAATGGAAAAACTCCCTTGGTTTGGGTTCAAAATGTTCTTAACAGGTGGTAAAGATGACTTACCCATGGATTTGACACCAAAAAGGGAAGCCCATTTTCTTGCGCTAGCCTGTTGATCCACAATCTCACAAAAACTGGCCCCCCTAGGTCCCCAAGCTTTTGTCCAATATTGGGATTCTTACCTTGCATGCCATTTCCATTAGTATTTCCAAGATTCCTGCCCACAACAAAAGGATCATCATTTGACCCTGCCACACCAATCCCACCCAAATTCAAATTTGAATTTTGAGTCTCGCAACCACCGCGCTCTCCTCCTCCTCCTCAACTACTTGTCATCATCCTTATTTCCATTAATGTTATTAATTATCTCCTCTTAAACTTTTGAACTTGGTTTTATGATAATTTGTTGAAATTAGTCTAAGTGAATAAGGTTTTTAGGGTATTTTGAACTCACGAAGGCAACAGGGTAAGGTAGTCAAATTTAAAAATGTTTCTGAGGAATTTTCAAATAGTAATACAGAAGAATTTAGGGTTTAAAATTTTGTAGGGTAGCTAATTTGTCATGAACCCATCTCCCATACAACTTTTCTATAGGATCATAAAGCATTGTAGAGGTTTACAAATTATGGATGGTTAAGCCTTTTTTTAAGATTGAATAACTTTAAGGATGATGTTGTATTAATGTTTATGGGTATATTTGATGAAGGAGGATCCATGGTTTTGGGTTTAAAGTTTATAGTTATGGAATAAATAATTGCCAAGATTACATGATTACCAACTACAGGGGATCATTACCCTCGTGAGCATGATGCAAGGTTAGTAAGAGAAGGATTTATACATCTAGGAGATGGCCAACTAGATGTGGGAAATCAAGGTTCTAAGAGAATGTGTTTGGTTCATCCATACCATCAGATTGATACACATATCATTAGGTACTTAAAATGTGAAGGTTGTTTCTCTTACCTACGTATACATCATTTTAAGTTATTGAGTCATGTTAGGCATGGAAAAGTGGTGAATGTTATAAATTTCCTATATATCCTTTTGTCAATTAATGCTAAGGAAACCAAAAAGGGTAAACAAAAGTTTGTTACACACCATTGTTTAATCAAGTTGTTAATTGAAAGGTCTTTAAGAGATGTATCATATGCATCTTGGAAATAATTTTTTCAGGCAAAGGAATTACAACTAAATGCAAAACCTAGGGCATCCCTTGAAGTTGAAATAATTGAGGTCTCAGTAGATACTTCTTCACCTAGACCTCCTATAGCTAAAAGACCTAGAAAATCCAAACTAGAGTCATCTGGTAAGGAGGCAAAAAGGGAGGAACCCCCTTATATGATACATCAACCCCTTGTGAAAAATAGGAAAATCCATATTAAGAAAAATAAGAAAAGATGAATCTATTGAGGATATCCAAGAAGTAACGATAAAGAGAATCCTTAATTGTACTAGCCATGATCCTAAGAAGAGAAAGATTTATCCTATAGCCTCAGCTCCCACAACCAAAGATGTAAATAAGAAAACCCCGATTAGGAGAAGTTCCCAGGTAAAAGGGAAAGGGACAATAGTTTGTCATGAGGAGTCAGAAGTTACTCTTGAAAAACCTTCGATTGAACCCTCTATTGTGGACATTTTAGGAGAAACAACCCCAGAAAAAGAAGACATAAGTGAAAATACTTATCAAGATGTTGAACTAGAGCCATCAATTGAGCTAGAGCCACCTATTGAAATTTTCTTAGATGAAATTTATATTGAAAATGAGAAGGAATAAGCATAGAGGATACAAGAGGAAAGAAAGTTTGTGGTTGAGGAGGAATCACAAGGTTTACATTATTTGGATGAAGTAGCTATTAAATTAGTCACAGGACCTCAACCAAATATCATGCAACAACATACATTAGTACTATATAAAAGGACTAGGGAGGTGGTATATTTAGACAAGCTTTGGAAAGGAAAAATGAAGTCAAGTACTAAGAAACCTAGCCATGTGACATTTTAGTCCCTTTATTTTGATTTCTACTATCATATGTTGTTTCAACAGAGCTTGTGGGAAGAAGAGAAAAATATGATGTAGAAGGGGATTGGGAGACAAAAATAGGAAGTGCAATATCTATAGACTAAGATGGATTCAGTGGTGAGGTTGACTTCCTAGATTATTGAATGTAGACCACCTCCTAGGTTCTACACACTCTATTCGGAGGAGCATCATCTTCTATTTAAATTGATGAGGAATTTGAGGCATCTTAATCCTAATATCTAGACCCCTAAATAATTTTATGGTCTTTATCAATCTGCACCTAAATAGCTACACAAAATTTACTTTGTAGATTCTACTTGCATATTTTTTTGTTGCTTCAAACACTAAGTAGAATCCTTTTCTTTATATTGCTAACATACATCTTAAATCCCTCATGTCTTTGGCCAGTAATGAGATTAATTAAGGTAAACAATTGGAAAACTATAAAGAAAGAGAGGGGAATGATTCATTTCCATTCAGATAAAAAATTAGTACACCTGATAAGATGTATCCTAATTGGCTCACAATCACTTATGGATTTAAGAATCGAGAACCTAGAGTTATTTTTTTTGATATAAGTGAACAAGTCTACAAAGAGTTCCTCAGGGTTCCTTATCATGTCAACCAAAGATCTCTTTCAGGGACTACTTCAAGATGGGAAAGTCTCCCCACAGTTTTAAATAAAGAAAAACCAAATAGTCCATTTAATTTTAGAGAATCGGTGTAGAGAGATCCAAGGTATATCTAGTTAGGTAGCCAGCATAGACCAAAATTATGGTTCCCATTGACATTTCAGCCACCCTTATTGATGTGGCCTCTCTATGGTTAAAATGCTACAAATTTAAATGAAGGGATAGAGAATAGAAGAATTAACATGTGGGATTATACAAGGAGGTTCTAATGGAATGTGGATCTAGAGCACTCAGAGGAGTGGACAAACTTGTATTGGAGATTACAAGACAACAACAAGGATTTATAGTGTTGAAGGACTACCATAGGTATAAGTAGGGGTAAATTGATGAGTGTAATGTTTTCTCATATCTTACAAAGTGTTTTCTCTTAATCCTTACTTTTTACTCATGTTATGTCTTTGTTTCCATTTTTTTAGTCTTTAACTTTGACTTGGTTGGGGAGGCTTTCCTATATCCTTATATGCTCTAAATTTCATGACGTATACCTTATAAACCTTTTATGAAATATGCCTATAATGCAATACTTTATTATTATATTTTAATGGCTAATTTGGTATGTGATAAATAAATATGGGTTCCATATCTCGTGGATGTGTTTTTATTTTTCCCTACATAACCATTTATGATGTAGGAAAGGAGCAATTAAATTAGTTATAAGCTTGATCATGCAACAAAGTGGTTAATTAGTTGTAGGACCTAATATTATAGTAGAAACCGTTACTTGAATCCATCCACTAGAGAATGATGGCATGAGTCTAGTTTGACTGATTCAGAAGGACATAATATTAATGATGATGAAATATAGGAAGTTATGGATGTTATATTTATTCCTTATGATTTTGAGTGAGATTCTTATTCATTATTATAGGTGCAGTTATGTTTCTTCTTTATAGGATGTAATTATCATACACCCCTTTTCTTGTGGTGTGATTAGTTAGTTGATAGTTTATTTTCTTGTTATAAATAAAGAGCTAATTCTTTCATAATAATAGTCCTAATAGAGATCAAGTTAAAGTTATAATAGTTTTCTTGAAGTTCAATTCAGCTATGATTGTAATAAAATTGGTTGTTGAATAAAATGAAGTTTTCAGAATATAGCTTGAGTAACTAAATTTTGGATACTTGCTAAAGGGGCCCACTTAGTGAATAATTTATAGTTAGATTATTTTTCTTTTCAACATTCTGTAGTTAAGTCTTGGTGTTGGACTGTTCCTATAGCCACTAGAGTCTATTCCATATGACTGTTCCTACAACCACGAGAGGTAGAGTAGTCAAGTTTCCTGATGAAATCCGAGCTTTGTTTTTCTTAAGTGTGAGAATGTAAATTCATACTTTATTTTTCATAGAATTCATGCTAAGTATTTTCTATAATTTCATTTACTATAGCCATAGAATATATTTACTTCAAACATAATTTAATTCCTAGAGCTTCATGTTAGAATGGCTTTAGTAGGCACTTAGTGCACATATTGTGTTGCGCCATTTCAAGTACACCTCCCTAGATCGATATTTAAATATGTCTCCATGATAAGAAAGTAGCTTCTTGGATACAATCTTTAATTCCTAAGATGATTCATGAACCTAGTTATTAGTACCTGTTATATAGTAAGTTTGCGCCTTTGTCTCAAGCTCTCTTGGTCTTGATAACCTAGTATAACATGGGAATCATCTCCAGGTGTGGGACCTATGCTAACTGAGATGAGACCTCCAGGTTCTAGGCTGGTTCCTCTCGGATAATCACCTTAATTTTCTTCTTGACATGAAAAGTAAATCTTTTGAGGGAAAGGATTAGAAGGAGTGCTTGAGAAGGGAAAAGACTGAAAGAAAACTACCTACTAGGTGATGCACCGAAACTAGGGTTTGGATCTCAGTATGGAGGATGAAATCAATGAAAGCCTTAGGTCTAGTAGGTCAAAACTTACTAAATAGGCTTGCATAAGTGTTTCATAGGAGGGTCTGAACATAAGACACAACCTATGACCTGCAAGTAGACATTCACTTCTGCAACTCAGTGTAGGATTGAGACAAGACTATTAGGAGGCTAAAGTATACCCACAAAATATACAAATCAGATCAAACACAATAACACACATAATTGCAGAAAGCAAGAGGGATCAAGAACCCTAAGATACCGCCAAAAACATCATATACTTTGATTCAATAAGAGATAATTCAAACAAGGAAGCATAGGGACAAAAAGGATTGTCACAAAATACCTCTGCAATATCTGAATCATCAATGGGAGATTAGAATAGTAGAAGACCAGAGGGTAGAAGAAATACCATGGATAGCCTTCTGAGAAAGGACTCTTTCTTTTTTACAATTCCAACCTCTAAGCACTAAGGCTCCAAAAATACAATATATACATCTCCTTCACGTAGGTAGGAGTCAAAAAACTTAACTAGGGTTACAATAAAATATCAAACCCTAGGTGGTACACTGGTTACCATCATCAAATCTCTTAGAACAACTAGTGATCAAATCAAAACTTTCTTTGTGTATTGATCCTGGTACTGAGCCCACCTATAGACACATCAACCTTGATCCATCTACCCTCCTACAACTTGCCCTTGCCATGAATTCTCATAATCTGATCTTGGTCTGATTTAAAGTACAGAAGGTCAAAGGTGGCGGCACCCTCTTTAAAGCCTCAACACGAAATGGTACCCTATAAAATCTATGGCCCCAATGATAAAATCATCTCTCATCATCCCCTCAACCATCCCTATCCTGAGGAATTCAATTCCATCTACCCATTTGTCATGCATGGCCACAAAACAAAAACCCTAGCAAAGCCAGCAAAAGAAATATTTAAATTTGAAAAAGAACAGCTAGCAGGTCGACTTTAAAATGCAACTGTCAATCGCTCTATCTCTCGGCAAATCAAGCAGCTCAGATATGCCTAGAAAAACACTTTTAAAACCCCTCTGACAAGTCAACCACCACCATGGAAGTCAGTAGCCAATCACCAATGAGTAAGTTAGCATCCCTGACAGACCTTGGACCCATGCCCCTGAGAACACCATCAAACGGTTGTCGCTATACCGCGACCGTAACAATCAAGCTTTTTGGATCTTTGGTATAACGACAGCCATGAGATCTAACTGTGCTTTAACTTCTTTAGAAACCCCTAACCCCATGGGCTCACTGACAACATATACATTTCATACTTTCATTTGTTCTGACCTGCTTCATCCGCATACACCTTGGTGGTCCTCTGACAATAGACCCACTGCCTGAGATTCTGATCTAATAGCGGGGGTATGATCTCAAAGGGTCAAAAGATTCTATGAGATCATATGACCACTGTAGATCCAAGTTCTTCTGACACATCTGTAGATACTTAGCCCCACTGACATCTTTCCACCTATATTCAACCTTAGCCAATCACAAGTTGCCAAAACAGATCCACGTTGCAACTATTCCTGACATAGGACCCACTGTCAAAAGCTCTGACGATGAAGGAGGATCAACAACTATCGCTATACCGCTAGATTAACTTGTTCACATTTTGAGCCCCCAATATAACAACCACCACATGATTAAGTCAAAACTTAACCTACTAAGGAAGATGGCCCCACTGACAAGCTCATGAATCAGATACCACTGATGAATTAGGAACTTCCAAATAAGATGAGGTGGCACCGGTCCTACTAACAATATGAACTCTACAAGTAGGAAGATTGAAAATCATCACAAGATCTCATGGAATCTTCTGGGGCCATGAGATCATGTGACAACCGTCAAATCTTGAATCTTGACCTAGCTGCCGAACTGAGACAACCAACTGAAATGGAAACTGCTCACGGGATTGCTAAATGTTAAGGGGTTAACCGCCGGGAATCAGAGACTGAAGGATTTAAAAAGGCATGTGGAAATTGAAGGGACCTAATTTTCTGAGATAAAGTAACTACAAATTATAACAAGGCTTAGGGTTTTGCAGGGTAACAGCTAGTTTATGAATTTTTCTAAGGGTTTTTCTACTAGCTAGAGACCTAAAAGATATTGCAGAGACCAGGGGAAAAGAGGTAGACTCATGAAATTTTTTGGGGTGTTGACAAGATAAAAATAGAGGCTTGGGGATGGTTTTTTGCCAAATTTGATGCATAGGAAAATTTGGGTGACATTTTTGGCAATTTTTGTTGGATGTCAGCCTGCTAGACATGGAAACCAGTGACCTAGACAATCCATTGGGCACGGGATTATTAAAGCTCAAAAATTCTCACAGGGATAGAATCGGAACTGTGCTCAGAGCACTTCTTGAAAACCAAAAAACTAAACTAGAAAGTAAGGAAAGAAAACAGGGAAACTTTTACAAAATTTACAGAGAGGGGTTGACCTCAAAGCAGGGCTTCAAGTGGAAACCATTCATAGAGATAGGTAAGGGGACTCCCTCTAGATTTGCTAGTCGAAAGGCATTGGAGCCCCTGCATTCTGTGATTACAAATGGTCCACCCCAAAAGGAGTCAAATTTTGTGTGCTTGCCGGGCCTAGACCTGAACTCATCCCATTTGAGGACTACATCCCCAACCTTGAAATTTATGACACTGGCTCTCTTATCAAAACTCTTCTTTGTTTGAATCTAATGGAATTCCATATCCTGCATTGACTTGTCCCTGATCTCTTCCAATTCCATCAACTGAGCATGTCTGATCTGCAAAGGATCTCCTTCATCAAATAGAGCATACTGAGTAGCTAAGTCCAAAGCTGGTAATTTAGTTGAAATGGACAACTTAGCCTCTCTGCCATACACTAGCACGTAAGGAGAATTACCAATTATTTTCTTTGGGGTAATTCTGTCTAACCACAATGCAGACCTCAACTTAGTATGCCAATCTCTCTGATTTTCTTGAAGAGTCTTCTTGATTATCCTAATCAAGTTCTTATTGGTGGATTCTACCAAGCCATTGCCCTGAGGGTAATAATTGGAACTAGTATTCAGATAGATGCCATTTCTAACTGCCCACTCTAAGACTTTGAGGCCTATGAATGCCAATGTATTATCTGAAATTATGGAATCAGGAGCGCCAAACCTATGAACTATATCATCATAAAAACTTAAGACAACACTCTCATTGGCCTCTTTTAATGCAATTGCTTCTGTCCATCTAGTGAAATAATCAGTTTTAGCAATTATCCATTTATGGCCTGCACTAGATGGAGGATTGATCATTCCAATGAAATCTATACCCCACTTCATGAAGGGCTGATCTGTTTTGATTGGTTGTAGGGGAAAGGCTACAAGCCTTTCTTTTCCTACAAACATGGCACACTTGATGCATTTCCTTGCATAATCATGACTATCCTTGAAGATAGATGGCCAGTAGTATCCATCCCTCATGATTTTAAAAGCAATAGTCCTAGGAGAAAAGTGACCTCCAGAAGGTCCATCATGAAACTCAAATAGGATGTCTGCTACCTTCTCTGAATCTGTGCATCTCAAAAGGACACCAATGTGATCCTTCCTGAAAAGAACTTCATCAATCAGCACAAAAGGAACAAATTGTAACCTATAATACCTTCTTTTTGCTGAGTCCAAATCTACAGGACATTGTCCTGTCTTCAAATAATTGATCATATTAGGCAACCAGCTTGTTGCCTTGTCTTGTTCTTCTGTATCATGCACCACCAAAGATGCATCCAATTGCTCTAATTTCCTTGAACTCTCATCTAATGTCAAATGTTCACAAAGACCTCTTCCTCTAACTAGCCTGGTAGTCTAAATATCAATGTCATATTCCATCACCTTGGTGATCCAACCAACTCTTTTCTCATTTAGGTCCTTGGAAAGCAAAAACTCTTTGACACTTGGATGAGTAACTTTTAAATGTACCTTTCTATGGGTCAATAGATATCTGAACTTTTTTAAGGCTTTTCACCACAGCAAGTACATGTTTCTCTACAAAAGAGTATCTTTGTCCATACTCCTCTAAACCTTTGCTAAAGAAAGCAATAGGCTGCTCCAATCCATCTGCATTTTCTTGGGTCAACATTGCAAATATAGCATCATGACCTCCATAAGCATAAAGGATGAAATCCTTGTTGAAATTTGGATTTAAGAGGGCAAGAGCTTCTGTTAAGGCCTCTTTGATAGCTTGGAAATTGGCTTTCCCTTCCTTAGTCCAACTAAAAGCTGAATTCTTCTTTAACATGGTTGTCAAAGGCTTGAGTAAATCTGCAATGTTAGGTAGGAACCTCCTAACAAAATTAATCTTTCCTATGAAAGATTGGAGACTTTTCTTGTGATGTGGTAGGGGTAGCTCTAGGATAGTTGCAATTCTCTTAGGATCCACTGTAATTCCTTCTTTGGATACTACATATCCCAACAATTTTCCTTCATGAACTGCAAACACATATTTCTTGGGATTAAGAGATATCCCAAATTCTCTACACCTTTCAAAGATCTTCCTCAAATGTTTGATGTGATATACTGCATGCTTTGAATAGATAGTTATGTCATCCAAGTAGACCAACACAAATTTGTACATGAGGCTTTTAAAAGCCATATCCATTTCCTTTTGAAATGTAGCACCTGCATTTGACAAACCAAAGGGAATCTTTTGATAAGCCATGGTTCCCCACTTGGTTGTAAATGTAGTCTTGTATTGATCCTCTTCATTAACTAGGATCTGATTGTATCCTGAATAGCCATCCAACAATGAAAATCTCTTGGATCTAGAGACACATTGTAAGATTTGTTCCATAGAAGGTAGTGGATGGCGGTCCTTTAATGATGCTTTGTTAAGATCCCTGAAGTCAACACATAACCTCAGCTACCCATTCTTCTTCTTGATAGGAACAAGGTTGGAAACCTAACTAGTATGCTTAATGGGGTAGATGATACCACTTTCTATTAGTTTGAGTACTTCTTTATGCATAAGTCCGTCAAGTTTAGGGTTAACAGGCCTTTGCTTCTGCCTCACTAGTTTGGCATTTGGTTCTAATTCAATAGTGTGCTAAGAAAGAGAAGGGTCAAAACCTTTGAGGTCTTCATATTGCCATGCAAAAACATCACTGAATTCCTTGAATAATTGGGTATAAGCTTTCTTTTCCAATTTAGTGTTTTCTTTTCCAAATTGTAAGATCTTAGCTGGTTCCAACCCTAGTTCAACATAATGTTCTTGTTGGACTACCAGGCCAACTTTATTTTTCTTGACTTCATCATCCTTGTTGAAGATAGTCTCTAATGTAACAAGACCTCTAGGCATCTTATTGGACTCAAGTTGTATCACCTAATCACCATAGTTTTGTGATAGCCTATCTTGATTATGTTCTGAAAAAACATCTTCTTCAAACAAGAACTACAGAATTTGTTCATCATTGTCAAACACCTGCCAATTAACATCATTATCAGGAATAGATGGTTCAAAAATCACTTTGATATGCTGTTGATCCCTTTCTTTTGAGATTTTATTTGGAATATCATACTAAGATCCAATAGCAACTAACCTATCTGCATTTTGATTTAACTTCCTAGGGATAGCAAAAATATTGAAAGCATGGAAATGTTCAATTTCATCCCAAACTCTATGTTTGTATGCTTTCAAAGTATCATTTTTTGTTGCACTTATCTCTCTTACTTGGCTGACAACTAACTCACTGTCACCATAAACTTTTAAGGCCTTAAGCCCTCCTTTTCTAGCCCATTCTAGTCCATTGACTAGGCTCTCATATTCTGTAGTATTACTAGTGTAGGAGAAACTAAATCTAAAGGCAGTATAATACCATTCTCCTTTTGGGGACACAACATAGCACCACCACCAGAACCATGTCTACTTCTAGCTCCATCAAAAAATAGTTCACAAACCTAATTACTCTGATCTTCTGAATCAGTGTCTTGTTTGAAAAGGTTTGGCTCTATGACATCATTTTCTTGAATTAAATAACTTCCCAAACAAAAGTCCCAAACAATATTTCCTCGGGCCTCTGAAGCTCTTTCATCTAGAAGAATATCTAGGATACTCTCTATCTCTGTGTTTGCTTCCCTAACAGTTTGGAAGTCACTGTCATCAAATATGGGGTAGTTTACATTGATGGCATTGGATACATATGGCTCTATATGGTGTGCTACCAATGGTTCTAATTTAATGGTGACCTTGGTCCCATACCTTGTATGAAATAGCATGTGAGACCAGTCAGAAGATAGGTAGCCTCCTATCTTGGTTGTAAACTCCCTTGAAAGACATATAGAAAATAATGCAGGGAGATCTATGATATATATATCAAGGAGTATGGAAAAATTAGGACTAGCATGAAGGATTAGACTGGTATCCTTGGCCACACCTATAGTATTGACCAAGGATCCATCAAGTTGGGTAACCTTCTTTTGGAAGGGTTCATATTTTAGTCCTAATTGGTCGGCCCCTTTCTTGGACATTACAGTGCTAGTAGCTCCACTATCTACCATACAATAATGTACTAAAGATTTTCCAATAATTAGAGATACATAAAAGGGAGGTAGCTTTGAATTCCTACCTTGAATGGCATTGGCCTTGGAGTTGCTGCTTGGAGCCTCTTTTTCTTGATCAGTGTTAACCAACACTGGCTTTGAAGATTCTTTTGCAGGTTGAGGAGTTGTCACTTTTGTCATAGCCTTCTTTAAGATTTTAGGCTATCCTGGAAGAGCCAAAGAGTCCCACATGGACATGGTGACATTCACCTTCTTCATGTTGTCTACAATATTAAATGGTGTCATAGTGTGTACTCTTTGTTGTGCTTTTACTGTGATGGGCTCCACTTCTTTGGAATGTTGGCCTTCTTTGCTTGCATTGACGGGAACCTCCTTAGGTGTGATGGGAGTGGCTTGCTATAGTGGCTCTACAGATGTGGTGGCCTTGGCATTGGAATCTTCTCTCTCCATGTCTTGAGCTCTTCTTTTTGCTCTTGTATAGGCAACAAAATCAACTTCATCATTGACTCCATTGAAGTCTGGTTGTTCCCAATTAAAGAGAGTAGTCTCATTCTCTTGTCATTCTTTTTGAGGCATTGACCCACTGGATGAAGCCTTTGATTGAGCTTGGGAGGCACTTTGAACCATTAGAGCTTGGTTCATCCATCCATTTGAACATGTAGCCTGATTGTGAGGCTGATTACAAGGAAAAAACCATTCATTCTCCATGGCCATATTATTTTGACTAGGAACCATATCCCTCACTAGATTTTCAGAATTTAGAGGTGCAGGGTTGTATGGTTGGAAGGGTCTTTGATTAAAACTTTGTCTTTGTCCTTGATAGCCTCCTTGGTATGGTGGCCTATTTTTCTGGTAAGGTTGTCCTTGATTTTAACATTGTTGATTAGGACTTTGGCCTTGTGACTGAAATGGTGGTCTGATTCCTTGACCTTGCTTCTTTAGATTTGTGACCTCTTTAGTCAAGGTCTACAACAAATTTGTCATTTCTTGTATAATAGTTTGTTGACTACTCTTTATTTCTTGTAACTCCTAAGAGAAACTAGATGTTGGCTTCTGACCACTAGTACTAGCTTAGGGTGCTAATATGGTGGGAATATGGGTAAATGGGGGTACTTGGATAGGTGCAATGGGTTGAAGGCTAGGAAAAATGGGCATTGGAGACCTTCTAGCAATCATGCCTGCTTGAATCAAACAATTCTTAGCCTTGACAGCTATGTCAAAAGCTTAGGGTAAAGAAGTACCACCCATGGACTAGATCATGACCAAAATTTGGCCATTCAGACTTTGCAAGTAATAGAGGAAAGCATGGTCAGCTAATGGTCTTACTAAGACTGGAATTCTATTCCATGTTTTAAGGAATCTACTATTGCAATCTGTCATTTGCTCTTGAGGGTCTCTCTTAATAGTTGTTAACTACTCAACTAGAGATAATTTATCTGATTTATCCTCAAAATGCTTACTTAATGCATCTCCTAACTCATCCCATGAAGTAATGGAACCAACAGTTAGAGTTCTAAACCACTCAAGAGCCTTACCTTTTAGAGAGGCTGCTAATAATTTTGTGGCCACATCCTCTTGGGTTATGTTGTGTATGCTACAGATGGTGGTCACATCTCTTATGTGCTCAAAAGCAATTGTCTGCCCTTCACCTATGAAATCAAGTATACTCTTAAGTGCCACCAAGGGCACATCATGATGTTGAGCAAAGGCCAATAGACTCCCTTGGTTGAAAGGTGCAAAGGCAAACTGTCTAGCCATAGTAGGAGCTGTGATTTGAAGATTAACAACTATATGAGCTGTAATTACTTTTGTATTTGAATCCTCTTCTAGATCTTTGGTTAGAGATCTGCCTCTTCTTCTGGAATGAAAGGGAAAAGATCTCCTTTCTAAAGTATCAGGAGGTGTTGATTGAACTCTTCTTTCAGGGGATGTTCTTTGAGTTGACCTAGCTTTGTGACTTCTTCTTGAGGGAAACTCTAAAAATTTAGTGGGCTTTGAGCTTCTAGTCTCAATCTTTCTCATAAACCTTGAACAAGGTTAGCCCCGATCCTTGAAATCAATGGAGTCACTAGATATACTTGGTAGAACAACTTCTAAAAGTCTATAGTATGAAATTTGTATATCAAAGATAGCATAACAAAACATGAATTTCTGATTCTTTTACTATCCCACTGGGCATGCCAGAAATGCTATACACTAAGTTTGTGCCTTTATCTCAAGCTCTCTTGGTCTTGATAACCTAGTATAACATGGGAATCATCTCCAGGTGTGGGACCTATGCTAACTAAGATGATACCTCCATGTTCTAGGCTGGTTCCTCTTGGATAATCACCTTAATTTGCTTCTTCACATTAAAAGTAAATCTTTTGAGGGAAAGGGATAGGAGTGCTTGAGAAGGGAGAAGACTGAAAGAAAACTACCTACTAGGTGATGCACCGAAACTAGGGTTTGGATCTTAGTATGGAGGATGAAATCAATGAAAGACTTAGGTCTAGTAGGTCACAACTTATTGAATAGGCTTGCATAAGTGTTTCATAGGAGGGTCTGAACATAAGACACAACCTGTGACCTGCAAGAAGACATTCACTTCTGCAACTCGGTGTAGGATTGAGACAAGACTATTAGGAGGCTGAAGTATACCCACAAAATATCCAAATCAGATCAAACACATTAACACACACAATTGCAGAAAGCAAGAGGGATCAAGAACCCTAAGATATCACCAAAAACATCATATAATTTGATTCAATAAGAGATAATTCAAACAAGGAAGCATAAGGACATGAAGGATTGTCACAAAATACCTCTGCAATATCTGAATCATCAATGGGAGATTACAAGAGTAGAAGACTAGAGGGTAGAAGAAATACCATGGATAGCCTTCTGAGAAAGGACTCTTTATTTTTTAAAATTACAACCTCTGAGCACTAAGGCTCCAAAAATACAATATACATCTCCTTCACATAGGTAGGAGTCAAAAAACTTAACTAGGGTTACATAGGTTTACAATAAAATATCAAACCCTAGGTGGTACACTGGTTACCATCATCAAATCTCTGAGAACAGCTGGTGATCAAATCAAAACTTTCTTTGCATGTTGATCTTGGTGCTGAGCCCATGTGTAGACACATGAACCTTGATCCATCTACCCTCCTGCAACTTGGCCTTGCCATGAATGCTGACAATCTAATCTTGGTTTGATTTAAAGTACAGAAGATCAAAGGTGGTGGCACCCTCTTTAAAGCCTCAACATGACATGGTACCCTATAAAATCTGTGGCACCGATGATCAAATCATGTATCATCATCCCCTCAACCATCCCTATCCTGAGGAATTCAATTCCAACTACTCATTTGTCATGCATGGCCGCAAAAGGAAAACCCTAGCAAAGCCAGCAGAAGAAATATTTAAATTTGAAAAAGAACGGCTAGCAGGTCGACTTTAAAATGCAACCGTCGATTGCTCTATCTCTTAGGAGATCAGGCGGCTCAGATATGCCTAGCAAAACACTTTTAAAACCCCTTTGACAAGTAAACCACCACCGTGGAAGTCAGTAGCCAATCACCAGTGAGTAATTCAACATCCCTGACAGACCTTGGACCCACATCCCTGAGAACACCATCGGATGGCTGTCGCTATATTGCTATCGTAATGATCAAGCTTTTTGGATCTTCAGTATAATGAAAACCATGAGATCCAACCATTCTCTAACTTCTTTAGAAACCCCTGACCCCACGGGCCCACTGATAACATACACATGGCATACTTTCATTCATTATGACCTGCTTCATTCGCATACACCTGGGCAGTCCTCTGAGAACGGACCCACTGCCTGAGATTCTAATCAAACGGCGGGGGTATGATCTCATAGGGTCAGAAGATTCTATGAGATCATATGACCATCGTAGATCCAAGTTCTTCTAACACATCTATAGATACTTAGCCCCACTAACATCTTTCCACCTATATTCAACCTCAACCAATAACAAGCCACCAAAACAGATCCACGTTGTAACTGTCCCTGACACAGGACCCACTATCAGAAGCTCTGACGATGAAGGAGGATCAATGGCTGTCGCTATACCACTAGATTAACTAGTTTGCATCTTGAGCCCCTGGTATAATGACAACCACATGCTTAAGTCAGAACTTAACCCACCAAGGAAGATGACCCCACTGACAAGCTACCAAATCAGACACCACTGATGAATCAGGAACTGCAAAATAAGATGAGGTGGCACCGGTCCTACTGATAAGATGAACTCTGTAGGCAAGAAGATCAATGATCAACACAAGATCTCATGGAATCTTCCAAGGCCATGAGATCATGCAAAAACCATTAGATCTTGAATCTTGACCTAGCTGTCAATCTGAGACCGCCAACCGAAATGAAAACTGCTCACGGGATCGCTAAATGTTAAGGGGTTAACCACCGAGAATCGGAGACTTGGCGACTGAAGGATTTAAAAAGGCACGCAGAAATTGAAGGGACCTAAGTTTCCAAGATAAAGTAACTAAAAATTATAACAAGGCTTAGGGTTTTACAGGGTAATGGCTAGTCTATGAATTTTTCTAAGTGTTTTCACTAATACATTTGGGGTGAAATTGCGACGGCAATTTGCGACGACAAGGAAATGTTAAGCGGTTTTGGCTTTTTTTTTTCAAATATAGCCCGACACCGTTGCAATTGCGACGTTGTCAGGATATAAGTGAAAAAAAAAAAAGGAACGTTGTCATTTGTGTTTTCAACAGCGCCGAGAGAGATTCCCTCCGCGAAATCAAGCGGGTTATCATTTGTGTTTTGAACAAAGCGGGTTGTCATTTGTGTTTTGAACAGCACTGAGAGAGATTCCCTCCGTGAAATCAAGCGGGTTGTCATTTTTGTTTTCAACAGCGCCGAGAGAGATTCCCTCCGCAAAATCACAGCTACAATTTCTGAGTACGTTGGTTTTATTTTTCTTTTGTCATTATTATTTAATCTGGTATTCAGCTGTTAGAGAGCTAAAATACCCAGAAATGAGGACATATCTGTGTTGAATTTATTGTTAGCGGCTTTGGTTATTTAGAATTCTTCCCCACAATACTTAATAGGATGCATTTGGTTTTCAAAGCTTTCACTGACTTGGATTCAAGATTCTGAGACTTTCACGTGCCTTGCTTCAGTTGTTTCCGCAAACAAATCGCGTGCCTTTTGTATGCTTCCACATTTTATATACATGTCCATCAGGGTAGTCACCACCACTATATTTGACAAAAACCCATCTTCAATTACTTTTTGGTGAATTTCCCTACCCTGTTCTAAAGATCCCATTTTGGCATATGCTTGAAGAATGCTGGCAAAAGTGGTTGAGTTTGGTTTTATACCTCCCAATTGCATTTGTTTAAAAACCTCCAATTATTTTTAAACAAATGCAATTGGGAGGTATAAAACCAAACTATAACAATCCACCCTTGCTTGGATAGATCACTCACTGCTATACATTAGCATTCAACTCACGGTAATTTCCCACAGTTTATCCTGTGATCACACTGTTTTCCACAAAACTTTGCATATGCAATGTCAATACTTCATAATACAAGTTAGTTATTGTCATCCCATGAATATTAGGCCTTCTATGTTCATGGGATGATCTTCATTATCTCTAAAACTCTACTGCAATGACAAGTCTAGACAAAAGAATGACTGTTTCAGCAGTGACTGGCGCGACAACAGTCTCAATATAATAGTAAACTCATTCAATAACAAGAATAATTGAATAATCAAACCAAATGATTTGAGACTTAAAAGATCAAGGAACTTGCAAAAATTAAAGTTTATTGCTCACTGTTTCCTTCACCAGTCCATACACCCGCGCAACAGCAAATTCAAAGTAAACTCATTCAAAACGGTTTAGAATGGATGAAAGAAATCCTTCTAACTCATGTATGTGTTAGTTCAAACAAAATAAGACTTCCAAGATAAATGGAGTTGCAAAAACTAAGAGTTTTATATTTCTTACTGTTGCAGTCCGTATATATCTCCCTTCTTTGTCGTAACAGAGATATATATAAGATTCTTTATAACTTCTCAAAAACTAATCCAACCAATTTTCATCGGTTGGAGCTTAGTTTGAGCCTAACTAAATCCTAAATACTAACTCCCTCCATTGTTAGCTAACCGTTGGATTTTGAAAATTCAAAAATTCCAACTTATAATTAATTGAATTATTTTAATCCAAAGACCACTAAACTCACTAACTTTGATCTCTTATGATTATTAAACTTTCCAAAAGACTTAAACTTCCGCACTAACCTATTCTAGATTCTTAGAACATTATTGAACTTTGGACAATCTCAGTCCATTGTAAACAAGCTTTTAGTCCTAATAAGGACATCATTACAAACTCATTGAAGTATTGCATTATTTTAATAACATTAAAGGTGCTAAGATCCTCCAATTAACCTGTTGACCCTATTTATGTATTCCATCCCTCTGATTTGTTCTGAAAGTCTGTATAATCTCCATCTCCAAATTGGTTGTGTGAGGTGCTCCGGCACCAGTTCACCAATGGAATAGAAGTTGTTCTTCCTATATCAATGGAAATCCTAGCTCTACAACTTCTAACATTAATTGAAGTAGAGGAAGATGGTGCAATGAATGTCATATTAGTAAAATTGTTGAATCTACAAGAAGCTTATGAGAATGCTTATAATGCCTTGACACATCACCAAAGAATAGTATAATGTGGGTTTGACAAGAGGTATGCAATCCCCCTCTTAAGAAAAATGATATGATTTTGAAGTACAATGAAAGAGCAGCCAATCCAAGTCAACATACAAAGTTTGATGCCTTATGGGAGGGTCCTTTTTATATTTCTCGCTACAAAGAAAATTATGTTTTTGAGTTGGAAAACATGGAAGGTAATCCTTTTGAGATATTGATAAATAGGACCCATCTTAAACATTTCTATTAATAGTTTATCCTTCCTTCTTGTACATAGTAGGTTATTTATGCTTTAAGCTCAATAAGTATCATGAGGTACATTTTCTTTGTTGTTAGTCTCTAGTTTTCTTAAGGTTTGAGCCCATGTTTTACCCCGTGCATAGCATTTTTTGTTGTCCAACACATTTTAAAATGATCACCCCCCTATTATTGTATCACTTCCTCCTTGTTCCTCATTCAAGTGGCAATTACACAAGGGATAGTCACTGTGAGATGTCCTCATTTGTGACAAGGACAGTCACACATGAGGACATCTCATAGTGACTGTCCCTTGTGTAATTGCCACTTGAATTTATTTCTATTCAACCACATTTATGGGCCCGTTTGGACCATGACACATAGTAGCATCTACAGAGAAGAATATCCCAGGTGTAACAAGTTGTAAGAATATACCAACAGTTCTAAGAAGTTCCCTAGCACGTAGTAGCATCTACAGAGAAGAATATACAACATGAGGGCAGCCACTATAAAGACAACATGATAATGTACACTCATTGTATGTGTAAATTATCATGTTGTCTTTACAGTGACTGACCTCATTCAAGTGGCAATTACACAAGGGACAGTCACTGTGAGATGTCCTCATTTGTGACAAGGACAGTCACACATGAGGATATCTCACAGTCACTATCCCTTGTGTAATTGCCACTTGAATGTATTGCTATTCAACCACATTTATGGGCCCGTTTGGACCATGACACATAGTAGCATCTACAGAGAAGAATATCCCAGGTGTAACAAGTTGTAAGAATATACCAACAGTTCTAAGAAGTTCCCTAGCATGTAGTAGCATCTACAGAGAAGAATATACAACATGAGGGCAGCCACTGTAAAGACAACATGATAATGTACACTCATTGTATGTGTACATTATCATGTTGTCTTTATAGTGACTGACCTCATTCAAGTGGCAATTACACAAGGGACAGTCATTGTGAGATGTCCTCATTTGTGACAAGGACAGTCACACATGAGGATATCTCACAGTCACTGTCCCTTGTGTAATTTCCACTTGAATGTATTGCTATTCAACCACATTTATGGGCCCGTTTGGACCATGGCACACAGTATCATCTACAGAGAAGAATATCCCAGGTGTAACAAGTTGTAAGAATATACCAACAGTTCTAAGAAGTTCCCTAGCACATAGTAGCAGCTTCTAATTGTCTATACCACTTCACAAGGTATTGTTTGCACACATTGTTTTTGGTTCTTTTGATGACCCTTGTTTTGAAATTTCTATTAGGCCTTGTAGCTTATATGTTTTGATTGCTGGAGAGCTTCTAAAGCTAAGCAAGAAGACCATTGCACGAGTTATAGCCGCGCGCTCAGGTTTGAAAATTGTATATTTTTTAATCTAATGTATATTTTAACTAGACTTTTAGCTTATTTTTGCTGTATATTTTAATCTAAAGGGAATCATGGATGTGAACTTGAAAGAATTTTGTACTTAGTTCTTATGGAGAGAATAGTAGTAGTTTACAGTCTAATATCAAATAGAGTTTTCCAATTACAGAAAGTTAATGAATTATAATAGCTTATATGTTTTGATTGCTGGAGAGCTTCTAGAGCTAAGCAAGAAGACCATTGCACGAGTTATAGCCGCGCGCTCAAGTTTGAAAATTGTATATATTTTAATCTAATGTATATTTTAATCCTTTTGCCATGTCATGTAATATGTCTTGCCTTGTAGCTTATATGTTTTGAAATTGCTGTTAGGCCTTGTAGCTTATATGTTTTGATTGCTAGAGAGTTTCTAGAGCTAAGCAAGAAGACCATTGCACTAGTCGTAGCCGCGCGCTTAGGTATGAAAATTGTATATTTTTTAATCTAATGTATATTTTAACTAGACTTTTAAAATATTAAAGGATTTAACTAGGTCTAAGAAGATTTGTGTACTTTTGACAATTTTGCTTAGTCACTGAAAGTTGTAGACCGAAGTTTTCATAGCCCAATTTTTGCTTCCTGCGAAGAACGATCATGTCAGATAATATAAGTGAAGAACAAAATAGGGAGACAATCGCTAGATTGTGGTCTAACTTGAAAAGAAAAGGTGATGGAAAATGTTATTGTCCCTGCAAAATTTGTAAGGGCTTAAACCGTAGAAGACTGCTAATCAAAACAGTTAAGAGACATTGTAGGGAGAATGGTCACATTGAAGGGGGGCATGACTATCATCCACTGGTAAGTTGTTCATTATATCATTTTAACAATTTATATACATATGAAATCACTTGATGATGAGTTGAAGATCATGGTTTATTTATGCTAATCAATTTTATATAGGTTGATCTCCCCAGGGAAGTACATGATATGGAGGAACATGGGGGTGCAAATATCCAAGGTGAAGATAATGATCCCATGGAAGATGACGATCATGCGCCAGAAAACACAATTGAAGATGATGGTATAAATACATTGATCCATGACACATTTAGTCCAAGCGGATCTGATCATGATGATGATGATAGCCTCGATTTACCTCTACTTGAGAAGGCATACGAGCCCCTATACAAAGACTCCCAAACAACTCTTCTCTCTGCTGTATTGTTGTTGTTGAACTTGAAGGTTATGAATGGTTTATCCAACATAACAATGTCACGTATGTTAAGGTATGTCATATATGTCTTTATAGTTAACAAAGGGTGAATAATGTACCACTAATATTGTTTATATTAACAACTTATATTTTTTGTTGTAGATTGATAGGCGAGTTTTTGTTACCACCATCAAATATTCTACCTTGCTCATATCGAGAATTATCTGCTATTATGAAAGATATTGGAATGGAGTATCAAGCAATACATGCTTGTCCCAATGATCATATTATATATTATAAAGAACATGAATTTGCAACACAATGCCCTGTATGTCATACGAGTAGATATCGAATAGATTGAATAACAAAAAAGGTGCCTCACAAGGTTCTTCGTTACATCCCCATTATTCCACGGATGCGACAATTATTCAGGTGTACTAGCTTGGCACAATTTATGGATTACCATGCATGCAATAGAAGTCGAGATGACATTATTCAAATCCCTACGGATGGTTCGGCATTTATGCACATAGAGGAAAAGTGGCAACACTTCAAAGAAGAACCTCGTAATCTCAGGCTTTCATTGGCAGCGGATGGTGTCAATCCATTTGGAGAGATGAGATCTGTTTGCTCGGTGTGGCCTATTTTTGTTATCAACAATAACATTCCTCCGTGGATGTCAATAAAGAGGGAGCACATTATGTTGGCAATGATTGTTCCAGGTATTTTATCATTTGATAGTTATTAATTTACATGTACTTACAAATCTTACAGTAAAATGGTCACAATAATTATGTAATGTTACTGTTCATTCAAGTAGGTAAATATCAAGTTAAAGATATGAATGTATATATTGAGCCTCTTATTGACGAGTTGGTGGAGTTATGGAACGGTGTCACTATGTATGACGTGTCTAGACCAATAGGACAAAGACAATTTCAATTCCATGCAATACTTGTATGGACAATACATGATGCCCCAGGGCTAACACATTTTTGTGGTATGTTATAGTGAATTCAAGTTGCGCATGATAATTCTAATTATAAAAATCAACATATTTAATAATCCAATTATATCATTATCTTGTAGGTCTTCAAACAAAGGGAAAATTTGCATGTCCAGTTTGTGGTCCAAAGATGAAATCTCGTCATTCAAAAAGTTTAGGAAAGTAGGTGTTTGATGAGTACAGACACTTCCTCCACAGGAATCATAAGTATCGAAGTATGGAAAAACATCTTTTCAATGGGAAAGAAGAGACTACATCAAAGCCACGAAGAATGACACCTCGCCTATGGAAGTTGGAATATAATAGAATTAATCGTCGAGGTAATGTCGTTCCACCTAATAGTTTATGTTTGTAATTTATATATTTCTATTGTGATTTTTGTTTACTAATTATGTAATTGATGATCGTGAAGGTCGTCAAGGCACTACTGACAACCTTCCAAAGGGACTAAAAAGCTATCCCAGACAATTTAGTAGGTTGCCCTACTACGAGGACCTACAAATTGTGCATTTGTTTGATCCTATGCATATTGGAAAGAATATAACAGAGACATTGTGGAAAATACTGGATGGAAGGCGTGACAAAGAAAAAATTGTCAAAATTTGTAATGACATTCATGAATCCAATCATGCACTGAAGAATTTCATTCACTCAAATAGCAATAGAGATCAGATTAATATAAGTGCCCTTCCTTGGTTATTAACGGAGCAGCAAAGTGATGCCATAAAAGAAGTCATACAAAAAATTTGATTTCCCACAGGATTTGCTATGAACATAAGCAATCTCATATCAAAGAAAAGTGAATTTGGGCCAGGGCTCAAAACGCATGATTGGCATACTTTCATCAAGGTAAGTTATGTTCTTCTGTATTTACAATATATTCATAAACTACATGTACTATTCATTATGTTATGTTAGAAAATAATGAAATGATTGGTTTATAATTACTGCAGTACGTGCTACCTCTATCTCTCCCAGAGCACTTCAACAATAACATCAAACAAGTGATATATGATCTTGGAAAATACATGAGGTAAGTAGTAATATCTGTTCAATTTGTTGTATATATTTATTATATTCACGATTTGTTTTTCTTGCTATGTAATCTATTGTATATTATTTTGTAAAGTCTCGTATTTATATATTTTTTGTGACTTGAATCTCTTAATGTAGGTGGTTGTCATCTAAAGAAATCCATAAAGAAGATATAAACTATTGGAAGAGAAGAATTTCTCATTTACTGTGTGAAATGCAAAAGTGTCTACCTCCAACTTTTTTCAATGCACAAGAACACTACCTCATACACCAAGTTGAGGAGATTGAATTGTGTGGACCTGCACACACTAGGTCAATGTGGATGGTTGAGAGGCACTTGAAATCTTTGAAGGCTTTGGTTTGACAAAGATCACATCCTGAGGGTTCTATGGTAGAGGGATACATGGTATACCAGACTATGGTGTACATTACTAAATATCTTCCTAAGTTTGCTTCAAATATCCATGTAGATCACATTTGGGATCTCGACCCTTTTTAAAAATTCAAAGGGGAGTACTTGATGGGGAAAGGTAGATTGAGGAAAGTGACAGGTAATAAATTATAAGATGTTATTGTAATAAATTATTTCTTAATCTTCAAAATAAATCGGTTGTAAGTCGTCTATTTTTTTTTTGTACAGTTGCTCGAGAGTGGGATGCACTACATTTGTATATTGCAAACAATCTTGATTGGATGATGGTATGGATTGAACGATGTCAACATTCTGGTCACACATTAACATGGGAAGGTGTATCTTCATTGGTTAAAGAAGCTCATCGTAATGGAGATTCTAATGTTACGCAAAGGGAAATAGATTTAGCATATGGTTTAAGAGATTTCCAGGTACGTACAAAATTATTAATCACCCGTATGTTTATCAACTCATGATATAATAATTTTGACATGTTTGACATATTATTGCAGGTTAAACACCACAAGGGTATGTTCTGTAATGGTCAAAAATTTCGCGTCAAAGTGTTGGATGACACGAAGAAAACTTGTGATTCTGGAATAACTGCAGTCTTTCAAGTGACTAATATTTCATCTAGAAATGACTTACATCCTCAAGAGTCTAAAAATCAATACTATGGCATTTTGGATGATATACTTGAGTGCGACTTTAGTTCCTTCAAATTAGTACTCTTTGTTGTCAAATGGTATAGGCTACGAGTTAATCCAAATGATCCTAATAGAACTGTTATTGAACATGATAATGGATTTACAATGGTTAATACAAGGTCGTTTGAGCCAGTTGGGGATGAGCCCTATGTTCTTCCAAGCCAATGTGAGCAGGTATTTTACTCAGAGGTTTCACATAAACCGGGTTGGTCATTTTTTGTTAGACATGAACCGAGAGGAAGGCAGATAAAGTATAATGCGATGGAAGAAGAAGATACCGAAGAAGTAGAAGATGATGTAGATGATGATCACGATCGACAATTATTGGATGATGTTCCTGAGACAAATTTTCATGAAGAAGAAGAAGAAGATGATGACGATGATGCTGCTATTGATGATGATGATGAAGATGATGTTGATGTTGATGATGATGATGTTGATGATGACGACAACGATGACAATGACAATGATGACGACGATGATGATGACGACGATGATGAGGATGATGATGATGATGATGATGATGATGATGATGATGATGATGATGATGATGATGATGATGATGATGATGAGGATGATGATGATGAAATTTAAAGGTATGCCATCAATCCTTAATGTATTTAATATTCATTTCTTGATAGAAATATATTTGTCTTAAATGGTTACATAGTTTATTCATTATCTATTTAAAAGCTACAAGTTTCAACTACAAATAGAATACTGCTAATCTAAATTAACTATTAATCTAAATTAATTAAATAAAACTATTTAAAACACATATTGATGCATGAATGCATTGAGCCTTATTTTCTTTCAGGTCAAAAGCATTTGTAAGTGTTCTCACAACACCCACCAAGCATCTTCATAAGATCACTCTCCTTGATCCAAGCCAACTCCATAACCTATCAGAGTGCACACCAAATCCTTATGCCACCTTAGCATTCTACATCTTTGGAATAATCCCAATGTCCCTCAATCCATCCAATGGATTCATCCAAGCAATCTAATCAACAAACTATCAAATGCTCACAATGCCTCAATAGGCTCCAAACTTGACTTCACCTTAACTAGGTGTTTCCTCCACCTCCACCACACACATCAAACAACTTCAAATAGCATGTCCCCAAGGTTACTAAGCCCTCAACTCATCAGTTGATACAAAAACCCAATTTTAGCCCTTCAGTAGGCCTACTTCCCTAGCAGGCTTATAATGTGAGCCTGATTTAAGTGTTATAATGTGTACGTTTTAATTTTTTTAATTTTTATGTGATGCTTATGATGGATGTGATTATGATTATGATGTGATTATGCTCACGATAATTGAATTACATTTGCAGGAAATTGAACCCCTTTCAAGAGCATCCCGCACAGTCTCATGGATCGACAGGTATAAGTCAATACACCTTATAGAAAGTCTATTTAATACACTTATCAATAGTAAGATTGATGTCTTCTAAGATCTCTCCCATTTGCAGGTACCAGCAAATAGGTATTTGTCAGAAGTGTCTTCCTCGAGTGAGGGAAATATAGGAATAGAAGAGGAAAGTGAGACATGCAGTTTATCTAGAATAGGGAGATTAACTAGAGGTCAAAGGACTAGAAGGAAATTCAATAAACACATGAAATTTTTCCTTGCTCAAGGGGGGTCATGTTCTTATGATGATGAGACAAAAGGCGACATCGAGGTGCCCTTGAGGTACCAACATCTACAGAAACATTGGGTACCCAAGGAACTTCCTCCAATAAACACTGATTTTTGTGTTAATGAGAGGATATATCGCATAGCACCATCATCATTACATGGTTTGGGCCTATTTTCTATGGATGGCATAAAGGTGTCTTACAACAAAGTTTCTGAATTGATGGAGTATGTTGGACCATGTTACGATTACAAAAGTTGGATGCATATTGTTCAATATAAAAAAAGTATGCGTAGGTATGCACTCTCGGCAAATTATATACAACAGCAAGACAATAATCAAAGTAAAAGTGTGGCTATATACATTGATGGAAGGCCAAAAGCAACAGGGAATATTGTGGGTTTTATAAATAGTACACGACCTGGGTCAACTATAAAGCAACCCAATTGCATATTTGAGGCGCGCAAGGGAAATCATGTATTCATCTGTGCGATAAAATCAATACGTGCAGGGGAAGAGCTGCTTATTGATTACAATTTGAACCGCATAGATACAAACGAGGCTACTATCATGGGGGTGGTACATACTATTAAACCAACTTCTAATCAATGACTCCAACATACCATTTAGTTATTAAATTTTTGGCTAACATTTTTATACATGATCTTTGACACAGGGGCACAATATGGAGCAACCGCCCGAAGGTGATGGTGATGATATTCCTAGCTCATCTACACATGAGCAGGTAAAACTCATTGTAATTGTGCAAACTAGATAGAAGCAAAATGTTATTTTTTTAATGTTATTTTCTTCATTGTTTTGGAGTAATTTTGATAATACTAATACTATTGTTGTCACAGAGGGCCGGTGGTCGGAGAGAGGGAAAGCAACCTGCAGTCCCTCAGGAGTCCCCCCTTGTGGACCCTTTTTTTATTGATTTAGCAGAGACCGATGACCCGATCGGTTCCATTAAAAAGCTGCTAAAGAAAATTGGGAAAGAACTTCTACGTTTGGTATCCATACATCCTCAGACTCGGGAAATAAAAGACAGGGCAGCTGAGTTGTTGCGCACTTCTGAAAACTTTAAAGTAAGTATTAATGAAATTTTTAATTATTACAAGAGTTCAATAATGGTTTTTATGTTATGCTCTTTTATGACATTAATTAAAATATGGATGCATTGTCTTTACAGAGTTATTTGCGCAATTTTGAACCCCATTCCCATGATGAGGCTGGTACTGCAAGTGGTTCAGGTAGATCACATGTTCCATTCCCCACTTGTGTTTTCCACTGAATATATATAGGAATGATCATAATCATTGACAATACATGCTCGAACAATCTTTTTTTTTAATGCTCTAACAATCTTGTCCATGCTAGTCCACGCGTTCTATATTTATGCATGCTCTAACAATTTTATTCTTCAGCTCCTTTCCATGATGATATGACAACGCCGCCTCCATCCAGGATAGCCACAAATGTCTTGCCGACTGCCATGTCAACAACACACAGCCTAAATGCACCAACTGTTGCACCATCTACTGGTACACAAATCCCTCTTTTTCTCTCTTTTGTTATGTGTTTAAGTGTTATGTGTTTACGATGTAGATCCCTTGATTGTGTTTGTGCCATGGGTGCTCTGCACCAATTTATTTCCCTTGAAGTATTATTTCTTGGAGGCATTTGATAATGGTTTTCATTTTTTGCAATAGGAGATGCAACAAGTCCCGATGCAGCATCATTTCCTGGATGTTCCCGTGTTCCTAGTACGGGAACGGTGAAGGATTGCGTATTGATCATCAGCGACGATGAAGGCATTCCCTTAAAAGTAGCCAAAGTTCCAGGTACTTTAAAGTTATTATTATTCTATAGTGATATAATAGTAATTTAGCTTTTGATCACTCTTCATCGACTAATGATCCCATGATTATTTTGTAGGGAATGATATTTTTTGGCGAAAACTTGGTGACGAGTGTTTGCGGATATTCGGGCCCACCCTACGTACATGGTGGAACATCATATCCTAACTAAAACCCCAAACCACTATTTTGATTTCATATCATTGCTAGAATAGTTTTCCTTTTCATCAATTTCTTGAACTATATTAAAGGTAGCTTCTCTTCATTTATGAGTCTAACATGTTTTTTTTTACTTAAAAGGTGGAATAACCAAGATAAAAAGTTGAAGGATGATCTTGTACATAGTATGACCCAGCTTTTTGGACCTCGTGCATTCGAGAGAAACAAGCTCCTTGAAAGAGCTGGTTTATGTTTGAAGTATATTAGGGACTAGTACAGGAAATATTTAGAGGTTAACCCTAGGCACGAGCATCCATCCTGTGTTCTTGAGGCTGAGTGGCAGGCTTTGATTTTGGATGGAAAGTATAAAGCCGACATGAAAAAAGGAATTACGCCAGTAGAGAGTAGAGCAAGGTATGTGATACTTTTGAGAATGTAATTATGTACTAATTAACCTCTAAATTTTTCCTGTAATTATGTACTAATTAACCTCTAAATTTTTCCTGTACTGGTCTCTAACATATTTCAAAATTTTCATAGATTGCCTGACACATCAAAGGAAACAAAGGAAAGATTATAAAAGCACGGGACACACAAGCTCGGCTCTGGTGGTTTTTCCAAACTTCAAGCACGAGTTGTAAGTATTAGTAAATGAAAACTTGTATCAATTTTTTTATATATTGCAAGGAAATTTTTTTTGATCAAACAATGCAAGTAAAATTCACCATACCAAGAAAAAATGTAGGGGTCAGAGTTCAATAGATGTCTCACAGAAGAGGACAAGAGAATTGGCTTCCAACAAGGCTATAGAGCCGTGGCTGAATGGCTACGAGCTGAAATCAGTGTGCAAGGTTCAAATAATGATGCATCTGAGCCACAGGTAAATAAGCTAAATGAAATTTATTTCAAATTGAATACTTTACCAATTAGTCTATTTGATGTTAAGTTCTAATATAAAGTGAGTATATCTATTTTAAGAAAGAAATGATAACAATGTGTAGGATATTGGAATGCAGCCTGACAATCCTTCTACACAATCTATGCATAATGAAGGTTCGCATGATGTGCATCCTAGTGGTGGAGGTATACATTTGGTATTAAAATTTTTATATGTAATTACAATTGGTGTTTGGATTAATGTAACATTTTGTATAGCAACTGTAGAGGATCGAGGGGTCGGTGCTCATGAGCATGTTGAGGTTGAGTCTAGACAAAATGATGTGGCCAAATCAGGTAATTAAAGAGCACCACAGTTATGTTCTTTAAAATAATTAAATACTTGTAACAATTATAATTAAATATTTTAAATTTAACTCTTTTATTTGTTATTGTAGAGGACCCCCCTTTGTAGCAGCATAGGAATTTGAGATCATCAAGAATAGAGAACAAAACAACTGATGAGGGGGGTATTGATGATAACACTGATGCTCCTCTTAGAGCTTACATAGAAAAAAAAAATTAGAAAGAGAAAAAAGAAATGATTGTCATCTAAATACCTTAATTGATAATGACTGAATTTTATGTCTCAATGAACTTAATTATGTGCTAATGAATGTTCATGAATTATGTGTTTATTTTCATATTGATGAATGTTGCGTGTTAACGAATCTAATGTGTTAATGAATGTTATCATGTGATATTGATTGAATGTTACATTTTATTAATAATTGAAAGAATGAATGAATGTTAGATGTTAACGGGGAATGTAGAGTGATGTTAGGGGGAGGGGGGTGGGGCCAAATGAGCTTCCACCTTCACGTGGTTGGCCCTGTTTAGTAGAGAATATTAAACTATATTCTCAAAACAAAGTGAAGCTCAATAAGATACTAAATGAGTCAAAATGGTTATCAAGGTCCTCTATCCATAAGATACTTTTAGTCAAAATGGTTATTAATAAGATACTTGTAGTCAAAATGGTTATCTAGGTCCTCTATCCATTCCATAAGTTCTTCACCATTCAAACTTCCTCCATAACAAGGAATGTGCTCTAGGTTAGTCATGAAGCCTAGCATGGACTCTCTGTCAGATAGAGCCACTATTTCAGAGCCTTTTCTGTGCATTTCCTTCAAGCACTGTACAGTGTACGGATGTGAAAGGGAGGGCAGACTAGTGTGGAAGTTAGAGTATTTATATCTTATGCTTTGAGAGTTTATTTGGTAGATTCAAGACACCTTATATCAAAGTTATTCCTTTTTCTTATCTGTTGTTCTGTCAAATCCTCATTTTTTGGGTTATTGCATTCAAATGGCCTTAACTTGCAAATAAACCATAGGATATCCTTTGTTCTTTGTAAAATGCAAGTTAAGGGGGTTTATTTTCATATTTTAAAAGCTTTGGAACAGGATACTAAGCCAGAGAATTTCGAGAGCAAGCCCTAGGTCAAGAATCTCAATGTTCTTGACTAGGAGTTGATGGATTATGCAAGATTAGAGGGTAGCGGCAAGTAAAGGACCTCAAACCTTGTTGAATCTAGATCTTTAGAGCATGGTGGACATCTTCAAACTCTTATCTTGGTTTCATGCACCCATTTTCAATGCCTTGTTTTGGAACCCACACCCAAAGGCATGCATTAGGTCTGCGGACTCAATAAGGACATTGATATGCTGGAGTGGAGTCAAGGTCTGGGAGTTGGAGGATTGTTAGAACATCAAAAAGGGTACTCAAAAAACATATAAGTTCATAAGGTCCTTTGTCAAATTGAAGAGTTATTGCTACAGAACAGGTTTTGGAGACCTACTAGAGTCACTATGTCTATTTGTGATTTTGATGTCTTGGGTTGTTTGGAACACAACCAATGCATGATTCTGCATGTTTTAGGGAATCTTAAGAGTTTTCAAATGTTTGATTGGGTTGGAAAAGCCTAGGATCAATAAAGTCTCTTTTGGTAGAAAATCAGGGAACTTGTCCCTAAAAGGAAATTTGGTCTTGGTTGGGATTGAGTCAATAAGGTGTTAGAAGTATCTTGAAACCTTTGAAGTCCCTCTAGTACATAGATTTTAAACTGGTCTGATAGAATCAGAGGCTAAATTGCTTAGGTGTAACATTTTGGTGTCTTGAAGTGGGTTGGGGCTTAAGACCAAGTTTCTTGCTGACCACTCTGCATCACATTGTCTTGCATGAAATTAGTCATTCTGTGTACACTGGTCTAGTGTTGTCAATAGACCCAAATAGTTCAAAGATACTTGAACCAATCAGATGTTTTATGGGGTGCATTTTTGTGTTAGGTAGAAAGGATTCTTCATACAGGTGAAAGTCTCGAACCTTTCCCCACTCCCAAAAAAATATCACTTGTACTGTTATGAGCAGTCATGAGGACTAGACAGATACATTATAATATATGTAATTGCCACTTGAATGTATTGCTATTCAACCACATTTATGGGCCTGTTTGGACCACGGCACACAGTAGCATCTACAAAGAAGAATATCCCAGGTGTAACAAGCTCTAAGAATATACCAATAGTTCTAAGAAGTTCCCTAGCACACAGTAGCATCTACAGAGAAGAATATACAACATGAGGGCAGTCACTGTAAAGACAACATGATAATGTACACTCATTGTATGTGTACATTATCATGTTGTCTTTACAGTGACTGTCCTCATTCAAGTGGCAATTACACAAGGGACAGTCACTGTGAGATGTCCTCATTTGTGACAAGGACAGTCACACATGAGGACATCTCACAGTCACTGTCCCTTGTGTAATTTCCACTTGAATGTATTGTTATTCAACCACATTTATGGGCCCGTTTGGACCATGACACACAGTAGCATCTACAAAGAAGAAGTTTGGTATGCAATGGTCTTGAAACCTCCTGAGAAATTCTTGGTATGCATTTGTGTGGTGCAAAAGCTTCGTTGAAAGAGAAAAAGAAGAAAAGAATAGAAATGATTTTTTTTCTTTTTATGTCATATACTGTAACCAGCTACTTATAACTTGCAAAAATTATTATAACCATTTGAAATTGAAACTTAGTTTAATGTGAAACTGAGAACTGCTTTATTAGAGCTTTCTGTGATTTAGATTCAGACATCAAGAACATTGTTTGCCTAATATTGTGATTAATGTTTATTTATTAATATCTCATACTGACAAACAATTGATAATTGTAGGGAAAACGTCATTGGGGGTCTTTGAGGATCCACCAGAAGCCAAGGAGAAAATGTATTCAAATGCTAAAGATGGTGTAACAGTCCTTACAGCTGTTGAACCTTGCTGTGTAGATCATCTCCGATTCTCCAAGTTCAACAGTACTGTGGTATTCCTTTGGATACTTCTAATGGTAAATTTCAGACATCAAGTTCTTTTTGTATGAAACTACTACATTTGTAATCTGTAGTTTTAAACTTTTAGTTTATAAATGTTCATCAGCTTTAGTTCGTATGCTACCATTTCAAGTATGATTAATGAAGTTACCTTTATCACAGGATGAAAGTGAGAAGTCAGCATACTGGTACGGAGCTGGCAGCATTGATATGGTGACTAGGGCATCGTTTAATGGTGGTATTGTGTTTTCCCATGTTTAGGGCATTGGCCTTTTGAAGCATTGCCTTCATCTTTCTTAAGTCTGAGATTTAAGTTTGTTTATTTCCATCCTAACTTGCTTTTCCCTCTTTGGTTTTGCAGTACTGTGAAGGTAGTCACAAGTTAGGGCTATTTCATTGCATACCCGAAACAATGAAGACGTTACGGTCCACAAAACGTTTGTGCTTGAAAGATGAACAAATAAAATTAAACTTCTAAATAACCAAAGCCGCTAAAAATAAATTCAACACAGATATGTCCTCATTTCTGGGTATTTTAGCTATGTAATAGCTGAATACCAGATTACATAATAATGACAAAAGAAAAATAAACCCAACGTACTCAGAAATTGTAGCTATGATTTCACGGAGGGAATCTCTCTCGGCGCTGTTGAAAATACAAATGACAACGTTTCTCTACATTATCATGTTGTCTTTACAGTGACTGTCCCTTGTGTAATTGCCACTTGAAGGAGGATAGTCACTGTAAAGACAACATGATAATGTACACTTACAGAATGAGGACAGTCACTCTAAAGACAACATGATAATGTACACTCATTGTAAGGACAGTCACAAATGAGGACATCTCACAGTGACTGTCCCTTGTGTAATTGCCACTTGAATGTATTGCTATTCAGCCACATTAATGCTTTTCTTCTTCAACAAATGAGCATAGTCACTCTAAAGACAACATGATAATGTACACTTACTATGAGTGTACATTATCATGTTGTCTTTAGAGTGACTATCCTCATTTGTTTGAACTAACACATACATGAGTTAGAAGGATTTCTTTCATCCATTCTAAACCGTTTTGAATGAGTTTACTTTGATTTTGCTGTAACATAGAAGGCCTAATATTCATGGGATGACAATAACTAACTTGTATTATGAAGTACTGACATTGCATAGGCAAAGTTTTGTGGAAAACAGTGTGATCACAGGATAAACTGTGGGAAATTACCTTGAGTTGAATGCTAATGTATAGCAGTGAGTGATCTATCCAAGCAAGGGTGGATTGTTATAATGTGGAACATTGTATAATGTTTGTGAGATGGTGAATCATCCACTAATTTGGATTTGAAGGGTGTAGAATCGGGTGATTGAGAATGCCCTAGTTAAGAAGGGTTTAGAGCCAAGAATTGTGGGTTTGGGTGTTGCAGAGCCCTAGAGGCTAATTCCCTTTGGAATTGTTTGTTTCAAAGTGTAAGAAGACACTGTCCAGGGATTAGGAAGTGTTAGGTGGAATTTATCATATACTTCCTTTTAAATTTGGGTCATTTTTATACATTAAAACTAGAGGTACAGTCATAGAACAGGGTAGGGAAATTCACCAAAAAGTAATTGAAGATGGGTTTTTGTCAAATATAGTGGTGGTGACTACCCTAATGGACATGTATATAAAATGTGGAAGCATACAAAAGGCACGTGATTTGTTTGCGGAAACAACTGAAGCAAGGCACGTGAAAGTCTCAGAATCTTGAATCCAAGTCAGTGAAAGCTTTGAAAACCAAATGCATCCTATTAAGTATTGTGGGGAAGCATTCTAAATAACCAAAGCCGCTAACAATAAATTCAACACAGATATGTCCTCATTTCTGGGTATTTTAGCTCTTTAACAGCTGAATACCAGATTACATAATAATGACAAAAGAAAAATAAACCCAACGTACTCAAAAATTGTAGCTGTGATTTCGCGGAGGGAACCTCTCTCAGTGCTGTTGAAAATACAAATGACAACGTTTCTCTACATTATCATGTTGTCTTTACAGTGACTGTCCCTTGTGTAATTGCCACTTGAAGGAGGACAGTCACTGTAAAGGCAACATGATAATGTACACTTACAGAATGAGGACAGTCACTCTAAAGACAACATGATAATGTACACTCACTGTAAGGACAGTCACAAATGAGGACATCTCACAGTGACTGTCCCTTGTGTGATTGCCACTTGAATGTATTGCTATTCAGCCACATTAATGCTTTTCTTCTTCAACAAATGAGGATAGTCACTCTAAAGACAACATGATAATGTACACTCACACTGTGAGTGTACATTATCATGTTGTCTTTAGAGTGACTATCCTCATTTGTTGAAGAAGAAAAGCATTAATGTGGCTGAATAGCAATACATTCAAGTGGCAATCACACAAGGGACAGTCACTGTGAGATGTCCTCATTTTTGACTGTCCTTACAGTGAGTGTACATTATCATGTTGTCTTTAGAGTGATTGTCCTCATTTGTAGAAGGAAAAAAGCATTAATGTGGCTGAATAGCAATACATTCAAGTGGCAATCACACAAGGGACAATCACTCTGAGATGTCCTCATTTGTGACTGTCCTTACAGTGAGTGTACATTATCATGTTGTCTTTAGAGTGACTGTCCTCATTTGTTGAAGGAAAAAAGCATTAAGTGGCTGAATAGCAATACATTCAAGTGGCAATCACACAAGGGATAGTCACTGTGAGATGTCCTCATTTGTGACTATCCTTACAGTGAGTGTACATTATCATGTTGTCTTTAGAGTGACTGTCCTCATTTGTTGAAGAAGAAAAGAATTAATGTGGCTGAATAGCAATACATTCAAGTGGCAATCACACAAGGGACAGTCACTGTGAGATGTCCTCATTTGTGACTATCCTTACAGTGACTGTACATTATCATGTTGTCTTTAGAGTGACTGTCCTCATTTGTTGAAGGAAAAAAGCATTAATGTGGTTCATTAGCAATGTATTAAATAATTTATTTTTTTAATTCTATCCAGGACCATCTTAGAATATCTACTATTTGCGCATTTAGATATTAACCTAATCAACTTGATTCAAAAGATAGATGGTCATTAACCAGAGAGAGATCGCCATGCATTAAGAAACCTAATTTTTCCAAATCCAATTGTTTCCCTTACCTGAATGCCCTACTATTCTAGGCAAGGTATACCGCTCACCTTGGATGAGAGACTAATTATGGGAATTTCTTTTTTCACCCAGATCGAAAAACCACTGACAAAAATGGAAATGACCAATCAAATAGTAGTCTTATTTTAGTCACTTTGTTTGCATAATAAATTGCTTGCATGGATTATTGTAACTAAAACATAGATTCATGCTCTAATAGCTTCCTTTAGCTCGTTAGACTTAATTCGAATAAAGAAAATTAACGGTACAATCAGTAAAATGTAGTTTTCACCATCGTCAATCTCTAGGCACCAAGGTTTTAATATTGAGATTATTTCTTTGTGGTATGCAAGTTGTAAAGGAAATAGAGCCTTCAATAATAAATAGAGCACTCTATTCTTTCTGATCATTTGATTTCTTTATAAGTTTATGATTTGATAATTGCTATTTTTTTATTTTTGTGTATTGTTGATTGGTTAATTGCTATTACCTTTTTCTTTCCTGTTATAAAGAGCTTCTATCAGACTTCACACATGAAACTCTAGATATTTCACACATTCAGATGTAAGCTCTCTTGTTCAGTTTAGTCATGAGACCCCTATTACTAGAGTGTTTGGTGCAGAAATAGCCACTTTTATTGTAGAGCATTATTTCTTAAGAATATGTTATCATGTTCCTAATGGAATTGTGCTTAGTATTCAATTCCAAATTAATTTGATTTTCATAAATGTTAAATATAATTGGGTCATTGGTGTATCTGATAGTTGATATGTAGTCACGATGAAGTTAGAAGTTCTAGTGGCTAGAGTTTGTGGCTTTGATACTTCATCCTTGTTGGTTTTTTAGCCTTTCTATATGCCAATAAAAATAAGGTGCATACCCGAAACAAACAAGCAATAATGCAAAGGCTGGTGTGTGAAAATGGAAGTATTCTAGTGATATTAATTTTAAAAATTTCTTTTATTTTTTAAGGTCTTGGATGCCGTTGGAGCTACTATAAATTACTAACACTAAAGAAATATTGCATCTGATTATTTTGTTGGAAGTTTGGAACATATTGAACTTTCTCCACTATAACATATATAGCCTGGAGCTTTCATAAAACCATTTTGATAAATAGTCTTGCACATTGCCTGTAAGACACAAACTTTCAGTGCCATAAAAATACATATTGTCCTCAATTAGTAATGTCTCAAATTTTGTACAAAACTTGTTATTTGAGTCTTATTTTCAGAACTGAAGCAAAAATTTCTCCAAAAAAGTCAAGATGATCGATCTAGCATAGATTTCAAAAATTGTAGGTAGTTTAACTAATGTGGATGCAATCATATTTTACCACTCTGAATGAACTAGTTTGCATGAAAATTTATATACAACCATCATTGCATTGTGGCTCTTTGTTAGAGACGTAGAATTTTGAAGTTTAAATTATTTTCACAATTTTATCATAACTTGGAGCATTTTTCATACTTAGCTGTGTCACTAGCTTAATGCATATTAATTATTTTGTCTTGTTTTTCTTGCATGGCAGGGAAGCAACAACAACATATAGGGCTGAAGCTTTAGAATTTCAAAAACAATTGAGGCATTTGCAGAATCGGTGTATTTGCTCAGTGGTCAAGCTTCATCTTTGATTCAAGGAAGATGAGCACGGGAGGTAGCAACATCTTCAACAAATGGACGAAATTGCTAGCAGGAATATGGAGGTATGAAGTAGAGAGATGCTTTGTAATAGAAGGAATCTGTCTTAAGCTAAGTTTGTGTTGGCTAAGAAAATCTCATTTCATAAAAACTTGAATGCCTCTTATGTATACAGTCCTATTTAGTGACACAATATTAGATTCGTAAAAGGTAAGTGTGTTATGAACATTTCTATATGTAACCTTGCAATATTTTCTACTAAGATTTTCACTCTTTAAGGATATTTTGTAAAGTTTATAAGGTCTAAAATTTATAGGCAGGTGTCTCACAACCAAATTATATTACCTTGGATTTTGGACCTATTTTTAGTTGCTTGAGTTGTTTTAGGGTTATAGCACATTATTTTATAGCAATATAAGTAGATGTGTGAAAATTTAATTTTGTTTGTCCTAGCTTGACAACTATTGCACTCAAATCCTAGATTGTGGATGAGTGGAGATGGGCGGATGTCTGGATCGTGGATAACTAGAGATGGGCGAATAGATGTAGATGGGTTGTCATCGACCCATCTAAAGTACCCACAATCATGATAGCCCTGTGATGCCCAATCTACATTAGTATTGAATACTATTTACATTACAAACATTAAATATAATAAATAGTAGTTACATTACAAACATTAAATATATACACATTAGCAACCTTTTTTTTGTTTGGACAACACCAATATTGTCGTCCAGGGTTCTCCACTGACCATGAAATCTTCAACTGGCACTGCCCACCACCACATCGACAACTTGGCACATTGATCAGAGCCATCAAACCGATTTCAATAATGCACCTATATCAACAATCCCAAAATTAAACAATAGCAATAGCAATAAGACACTCAATATTCAGACACTCTGACAGCGCATGCTTATAATCCACACACATGAAGTAGGCTCACACACATGAACCAGACACTTTACAAACTATTTCTAGGATTAAACTAGAAACTTCTATGCTAAATATGTGTGGAGAAACTATACAAAATAGGAATGGCTTTTGTGTTATATTTGGTTTTGAATTAAATAGTGACTTTGTGGTAGAAGATGAATTTGCCTCACATACCATACATCTTTTCACTTTGTCTCCCATGGCAAACCAAAATGTCAAAACCTTGTTATCTATCACTAGTGTATCCATTTCATCTTTTTCCTTGCTCCAAGCATTCAATATTGTATGTATTCCTAAACACCCTTGTTATATAGCTCTTCGAAAGAGATATATAATGGTTTAGTTGAAGCCACAATTTGTGTTCCTTATCTAGTGGGCTATGCAAATGAGAATAATTATGCTCTTTCTTCTGGGTCAGACATTGTAAAACTAGTGATCCTTTCTCCAAAAGTGGATAGGGTTTGTGAATGCTTCAGAAGTGGATTGGTGGAAAAGTTATCTCATGGAGGAAGGGTGTGTTCCTTTTCAAATGGAGTTTGTAGGAAATGAAGAAAAAGATGAACATGACAAGCCTGATACTTCTAATTTGTAATAAAACAAATCATATTTGAAATGGTATTATAAAATCTTATATTTGTTGTTTTACCCTTTAAAGGCATCTCTGTTGTCCTCCTCATTGTACTAAATTCACTCTTTTTCATATTATTCCCATCCCCTTGTGCTGCATACTGCTCCCCTTGATTTGGGTGTTGTTTTGGACAGTATCCAAAAAATGGTAGTAGGTCTCTTTAGCATATCCTAAACAACAGTGAAGGAAGTGGCCAATAATGAGCACTTTCATTATATAGTGCGGTGACCCAAAAGCAGAGCAGGTGGGACCTCATTCAAAGAGGATTGAGTTCCATCACTCTCTTTTTTTATGGTCAAGATTCTGTAAAAAGATCAATTTATGGGCCTCAAAACAGAGAGTTTTCATTAGTTAGCACAGTGCTCAAATGCTTTTTCAAAAGTAAGAGAGAGTGCACAATTCCTAGAGACCAAATTGATGCTTGACAGGCAAACACCCAATTCATGATTGAGAAACACATATGTACGTGTCAAGATATATATATATATATATATATATATATATATATATATATATATATATATATATATATATATATATATATATATATATATATATATATATATATATATATATATATATATATATATATATATATATATATATATATATATATATATATATATATATATATGCAACATGTATTTCAATGAGGACAAAGGTAATTTTGCTCTGATTCATTAGCACAAGCAGTTCTAGTAAAAGCATGTTCAATACTGATACTAGTTACAGTTCCCTATCTTCACCCAAAGGCAACGTAAAATGCATCAAGTCATGAAGCCTAGCATGGACTCTCTGTCAGATAGAGCCATTGTCTTGCATGAAATTAGTCATTCTGTAGACACTGGTCTAGTGTTGTCAACAGACCCAAATAGTTCAAAGATACTCAAACCAATCAGATGTTTTATGGGGTGCATTTTTGTATTAGGTAGAAAGGATTCTTCATACAGCTAAAAGTCTCGAACCTTTCCCCGCCCCCAAAAAAATATCATTTGTACTGTTATGAGCAGTCATGAGGACTAGATAGATACATTATAATATTTGTAATTTCCACTTGAATGTATTGCTATTCAATCACATTTATGGGCCTGTTTGGACCACGGCACATAGTAGCATCTACAGAGAAGAATATCCCAAGTGTAACAAGTTCTAAGAATATACCAACAATTCTAAGAATTTCCCTAGCACACAGTAGCATCTACAGAGAAGAATATACAACATGAGGGCAGTCACTGTAAAGACAACATGATAATGTACACTCATTGTATGTGTACATTATCATGTTGTCTTTACAGTGACTGTCCTCATTCAAGTGGCAATTACACAAGGGACAGTCACTGTGAGATGTCCTCATTTGTGTCATGGATAAATCTACAAATCAGATACATAAAGAGTACATAAAATGAACAGCTGTAGAGTAATTTTACTGTTTACATGATTATCCTAGCATGATCTTGGCTCTAATACCAATAATAATGCAAAGGAAGGAGTGCTTCAACCTAACATACAAGATCCTAATCAATTTTCAACCATGGAAACTCTGGTTATGAATTTATTACTCTCGCTGGAAATCCTAGTTAGGGTCAGGACAGTCAACAAGAAAAATACCATAACTTAATCAAAATCCAATGAAATTTCATGAAACCAACTGTCTTTGAAAGGTAAAAGACAATATCAACATTATCAATCATGTGCAGGTTCGTACCAGACTATACAAAGCCATACCATGCCTATTTTCAAATTGTAACTTTTAGAAAAAACAAACTTTCAGGGCAGCCAATGGTATTTTTATCATATCTTGCTCAAAACTTAACAAAATTACATGAAACCAATTGCATTTGAAATCTAAAAGACAACACTAGACCAGTTTAAAGAAAGATCATCTAGTCATGCGTATTTGGTCATGGAAATCCATCTCATTGGAGTTGATAACACGCTTATAAAAAGGAATTGCATCTCTTGTGCGCTTACGCATTTTTCGACTACCTTCTTTTATACACTCCCCTATGGCCGCGACAAGGGTGGCAAGAACAAATACAATAACAAGCAGGAGTCTGCTCCTCCTCATAATCTCTCCTTCAATTTCAATATCATCATCATCATCATCAATATCATCAATGAGATCCATTGAATTACCTAAAAATACCAACAAAACAATCACGAAACAACATAAGAAAACACCCAACTATAATGCATAATCAGAGAATAGAGTTGCAAGTTCAGTATACAACATATGTTGACAAGAAAGTACCTTGTGTAATTTCACAAAATGAGAAGTTCTCACAGTGACTGTCCCTTGTGTAATTGCCACTTGAATGAGGATAGTCACTGTAAAGACAACATGATAATGTACAGTTGCAGTGAGTGTACATTATCATGTTGTCTTTAGAGTGATTGTCCTCATTTGTTGAAGAAGAAAAGCATTAATGTGGTTGAATAGAAATACATTCAAGTGGCAATTACACAAGGGACAGTCACTGTGAGATGTCCTCATTTGTGACTGTCCTTACAGTGAGTGTACATTATCATGTTGTCTTTAGAGTGACTGTCCTCATTTGTTGAAGAAGAAAAGCATTAATGTGGTTGAATAGCAATACATTCAAGTGGCAATTACACAAGGGACAGTGGTGCAGGAGCACCTCCAACATTTGCTAACCTGTATTATATGATTCTAATCTAAATATATGCAGAACCGCGTGGGAGAACAGTGTGATCACAAACAAGAACAGTGGAAAATGGCATTGGAAGTGTGCTAAGGTGTAGCAGTGGGCGATCTATCCACATAAGTCATATGTTTAATGCTTGGGAATAGTATACAATGTTCATTTGATGGTGAGTCTGCCACCAATTCATTGCAGGGTCGTGTGGAGACAGTAGATTGAGGAAGCCCTATTTGACAGGGTTCGAAGACAACAAATTGGGGTTTTGTAGTTGCAGAGCATTTGTGTCTAATTCCTTTTGGAATTGAGCAATTGGAGACATAACTAGACACTTTCCAGGAGTTGGGAGCTAGGAGATCTTTAACCCATACTTCCTTTGAAAATTTAGTAGACTTTAGTGCATTGAAACAGGGTAGCAGTGCCGAACAAGGGTGTTTGTCCAAAGCAACATTATAAAAACTTTTGATATGTTGTTGAAATCCAAAGAGGGTATCCATAAATGTTGTTACCTCATCAAATGTTTTGAGAAAAGTTAGAATTATTCCCTTTTTAAGTCTGTTGCAGGGTTTAGACAGCCTGTTAAGCTTTTTGTGACCAGTTTGTGAGAACATTGGTGAAATGGGATATGGGAATTGAGTGAGAGTCTCAGAATCTTGAAACCAAGTAAAGTGAAGCCTTAAAACTCAAATCCATCCTTTAGGATAGCCTTGATAGTCAAGTTCTTGAAGTATTTAAGATTGTTGAATAAGCCCAAGTGTCTAACCTCTGAAATTTCTAAACCTACTTGTGCATTTGATACCACCACCCTTCCCTCTACATCAGACAGTCACTGTGAGATTCATTTGTGACTATCCTTACAGTGAGTGTACATTATCATGTTGTCTTTAGAGTGACTGTCCTCATTTGTTGAAGAAGAAAAGCATTAATGTGGTTGAATAGCAATACATTCAAGTGGCAATTACACAAGGGACAGTCACTGTGAGATGTCCTCATGTGTGACTGTCCTTGTCACAAATGAGGACATCTCACAGTGACTGTCCCTTGTGTAATTGCCACTTGAATGAGGACAGTCACTGTAAAGACAACATGATAATGTACAGTTGTAGTGAGTGTACATTATCATGTTGTCTTTAGAGTGACTGTTTTCATTTGTTGAAGAAGAAAAGCATTAATGTGGTTGAATACCAATACATTGAAGTGGCAATTACACAAGGGAAAGTCACTGTGAGATGTCCTCATTTGTGACTGTCCTTACAGTGAGTGTACATTATCATGTTGTCTTTAGAGTGACTGTCCTCATTTGTTGAAGATTTCACTTGATGCAGGTTCCAGTACTAAATAGATCATGTCATGTTCATGTAACAAATGGAAAATATCTTGCAGGATTCAATTGAGGGGGCACACATCCAAATATAGTAGTGTCCTTTGAAATTAATGTTTACTAATAGTTTCAAATAAAAAGAGCATATGAGTGGCAGAGAATGTAGTATATTGAGTTGAAAATAAAAAGTATACTAGTGACAGGCCAGACTATCCACCCAGTTAATTTAAGGTGTTAATGTGACACCTATGTGTCTGTGGGCACCTGCAAAGTTAAGGTGGCACCCATCAGGCCCTCTCCCTTAATACCTTCCTCTGAAACTAGATATCCATCAATTGCAAGTTATAATTGATGAGATATTTCTTTTGAGATTTTGAATGAACAAGATGGCCCTTAAAATTTCAATAATACAGGTGCGCCATTTAGGACAAAATGGAGTTATGCAAAGAGTAAAATGGTAAGAACACTAAATACAAGAGACAACATCCAAAAATTGTTTTCTGAAAAACCACTCCCGCTGCCACTATACATAAATATGCACAGGCACAATATATACCAGCTGCGTAAATATGCTAATAAAAAGTCATGGTTTCACCGTGATAATAAATCTTCTTCGTACAAGAAACTCTCCAGTTATTAAGAAAAAAATTGTAAATTTGCAATCGTTGTGATTTTTATTTCCATGGATCCCAAACCAATTTCCACAAAATCCAAAACTATCAACCAGCACAAACTAGTCATGCTAAACTTTCCTTTAAGCAGACATTCTTTCCGTTAGACTCTTCTTGCAAGTAATCATAGTATGGCCAAACAAATATTCTACAATTCCTTCCCTCATCTTGCAGGCCAAACCAATCTTGTTTATTCTATCAATTAAAGATTTGCACTGGTATTCAAAGTTCAAACAACATCACATGATATATACGCTAAATATAGAATATTTTGTCAAATCATTTGATATCAATTGAAAAACATGTCATCTAGAATATCACAATCAAATCAATCCAATATTCCAGGTGATAGAATTTAATGATTTAGTTGTGAGCCTCAGGCACGGAAAGTGCCCTGGGTAACAACCAAAATGTTTGTAAAACTACAAGAAATGATGTATGTTGCAGTGACTGGTTAGGGCAGTATCACTTCATATTGCATTTGTCTATTGAGACACATTATAACTAGGAAAGATGACCTTCTTTCAGCCTTCCATAAACAATTAGTTCCTAAAATAATACAGCTACAGTCACCTGTGAGTTAGAGTTTCTCTGATATTCTTAACATGAAGGAATTGACAGCAGTCAGATCTAGCTTAATCCAGGATGACTCAAATGCATCATGTCTATAATCAGCCCCAAGTTCCTTGGTTGTGGCACGAAATGCAAGCCCAAACCGGTTGCCCTGTTGGGCTCCAAGTATTGGTCTATTGGAAACACCTACTACCAATACCATCTTGGAGTGAGGAATAATAGCTGCACATATCATAGGTTTTGTTTTTGCGCCCTTTTCTCTCAAAGCATCCATGAGGAAATAGAAATACTTAAAAATTGCTTGAGGATAAGCTAAGAGTTCAATATTTTCTCCATCCTCAAGTTTCACCCATCTGAAACTCCGGGCACTCTTGATGAATCCATTTCTTGTTATTGCCAGACTACCCTGCCGCTGAGTAGCACACTAGACATGAATGGCAAGCTGCATCCCCTTTTGTAACTCATCCAAATGATTCAAAGAGAGTGCAGAATAAGCACTCCAGAATTTCTCAGCCCAAGAGTCTTTGGAATCTGTCCAAGATTCAAGAAGAGCTGTGACTCCATACACAACATCAGCAGCTGAAACCTTTGAGCTATATCCATGAAGCCTCTGGAAGCTTCTGTAGTAGAATTCATTAAGACCATATTCTGGAAAAAACCTCTCAAACTCATCCTTCATTCTTTTCTTCATGGCATTGCTCATGTACTGAAATTTTTGTTGGCAGTCCACAAGGGCAATACCCATTTTGGCCAAGAGTAGTTTTAGCTTCTTCAACCCATTATCACTCCAAGTTTTCAACTTAGTGGCAACGTAGGATGAGCATAACATCGAATCAAAAAGGGTCCACTCCCTCAAGAGCATAAGGTGAGGCTCATCTTCATAGGAAATCCTAGACACATCTGGTACTCTAACCTTGGTGCCATCCTTAAGTGTAACAGATGTAATCATTTCCAAATTTCCTGCACTATTTACATGCTGCTCAAGCTCCATGACACCAGCCTAGTACCTCTCATTGGTGACTCTCTCATGAACAAATTGATCAGTCAGTGAGACACATGCTAACCAAAGCAACTCATTTGTGCTCTTATGCAGAGCATGGGCCATATCAAACATTAGACATCCAGAAGGCCTACCATAGTATGTTCCCGGACCATAATATGATGTCTTCAGCTTCTTCAATGTTTTCAGTGCATCCAAACGGGCCCTTACAGTGAGTGTACATTATCATGTTGTCTTTAGAGTGACTGTCCTCATTTGTTGAAGGAAAAAAGCATTAATGTGGCAAAACGTTTGTGCTTGAAAGATGAACAAATAAAATTAAACTTCTAAATAACCAAAGCCGCTACCAATAAATTCAACACAGATATGTCCTCATTTCTGGGTATTTTAGCTATGTAACAGCTGAATACCAGATTACATAATAATGAGAAAAGAAAAATAAACCCAACGTACTCAGAAATTGTAGCTGTGATTTCGCGGAGGGAACCTCTCTCAGCGCTGTTGAAAATACAAATGACAACGTTTCTCTACATTATCATGTTGTCTTTACAGTGACTGTCTCTTGTGTAATTGCCACTTGAAGGAGGACAGTCACTGTAAAGACAACATGATAATGTACACTTACAGAATGAGGACAGTCACTCTAAAGACAACATGATAATGTACACTCACTGTAAGGACAGTCACAAATGGGGACATCTCACAGTGACTGTCCCTTGTGTGATTGCCACTTGAATGTATTGCTATTCAGCCACATTAATGCTTTTTTCCTTCAACAAATGAGGACAGTCACTCTAAAGACAACATGATAATGTACACTCACATGTGACAGTGAGTGTACATTATCATGTTGTCTTTAGAGTGACTGTCCTCATTTGTTGAAGGAAAAAAGCATTAATGTGGCTGAATAGCAATACATTCAAGTGGCAATCACACAAGGGACAGTCACTGTGAGATGTCCTCATTTGTGACTGTCCTTACAGTGAGTGTACATTATCATGTTGTCTTTAGAGTGACTGTCCTCATTTGTTGAAGGAAAAAAGCATTAATGTGGTTCATTAGCAATGTATTAAATAATTTTTTTTTTAAAATTCTACCCAGGATCGTCACAATTGCGACGGCCCTCGCAGGAGATGTGACGGTGGTGTCGTATTGGTGATGCCCAGGCCCGTCGCAGTTGCTTCGGCGGACCATCGCAATTGCGATGGTACCCTAAGACATGTGACAGTGGTGAAGTATTGGCGACGCCTAGGCCCGTCACAATTGCTTCAGAGGACCATCATAATTGCGATGATCATCCCAAGACATGCGACGGCGGTGCCGTATTGGCGACGCCTAGGCCCGTCGCCATTGCTTCGGAGGACCGTTGCAATTGTGACGCCCTGCTGTCGCAATGCGACGGAGGCGCTGAATGGGTGAAGCAGGGACATTGTGATGGGAGGGTGTCACAATTGCGACGAAAACCCATAGACGTCGTAATTTGCGACTAAAAAATTGCGACGTTTATCACTGTTGCTATAGCGGCACATATCCGTCGCAATGGTGACACATAGCCGTCGCAAAATGGCCCCAAATTTACTAGTGTTTTCTTCTAGCTAGAGACCTAAAAGATATTGCAGAGACCAGGGGAAAAGAGGTAGAATCATGAAATTTTTTGGGGTGTTGACAAGATAAAAATAGAAGCTTGGGGATGGTTTTTTGCCAAATTTGATGCATAGGAAAATTTGGGTACAGTACCTTTGTGGAGCCGACCAACTCTCATAAATTTCATTAGCAGATGATTTGCATTCTTCAGTTCTCCTTTAAACTTTTCATTCTCATTTCTCATACTATCATTCTCCCTTAGGGATTTTCCATTACCCTCATTTGTATCATGTAGATGTTCATTCAATGTGCCAACCTCTTGTCTTGTCTTGGAAATTTTATCGTCTACAACTTTCAGTGCATCATCCTTGGCATTTAGGGCATATTCTACATTTTTCCTTGTAATATCTTTAGATCTCCTTGATTCCATCTCTTCACACATTCAGATTAATTAGGATTCACTCTTTCTCTTATGGATATTCTTTTACTTGTGTAATTGTTCATTATCGTTAACCATGGTTTCTTTGGCTTCTTTATATTCCTCAGATTCATTATGTTCAGATAATTTCTCAATGTAAACTTGAATCTCATTTAGTTATTCAAAAACCTCTTATAGATTGGCCAAATATTTCTTCAACTGATTGTTTAGTTCTTTAATAACACTTTCAGCTTCATCAAGTTGTCTCTTATATCTCAAACCCTCCATAGTTTCCTTAAACATCTTCTCCAAGTTGTTAGGCTTCTTCAAGGGCACAACATTGTGATACCAATTGTTAGTATTATAAGGAACTGAGATGGGGCGGTGAATTAGTGCATCCACCAATCTAAAACTTTTAACAATTATATTCCATAGTAACCAAGATGAAAATGCAAATATAACAATGAAGCATGACATATAAAGCATTCACACACAATGAACACAAGACAAAATATTTTTTGTTTGTAAAAACTTGTTAGAGGGAGAAAACCATGTGTTAGAATGATACCCAAAAAATTCACTAGTGAAATGATGAAATCTTCCCTATTAGGATAAATTACAAAAATCTTTTTGAGGTTATACCTGATTAGGAGTACTTATAGTTTGGTTAAGAACTACAACAATCTTGTTAAAGACTACCCTGTCAAGGGATTTAAAAATAATTTAAAGATCCCGCTCACCCTTTAATAAGTGACCTCGTTAAAGGATTTATCTTTCTAATTTGTTAGAATCAACAAGTAAATAATGACCGGATGTTTTCACTCAATGCATAACAAATCCAATGTATTCCTGATCAATTGTATTAATCTAACACTTCACTACTTATTTACTATATTCAACAATCACTGTCAATCACCACATACCATTGCAACAACATAAATAACAATTTTCTTAACCAATTATATACTTGTTCTAGGTTAGTCATAGAACCCTAAAACATTTTATAATTCATCGTTCAAATCCAACTTAACATATGAGCGAGCACACCAAAATCAAAATCTTACATCCTTGATGTCGGCCTCAAACATCAAAACTCAAAAACATGTTGGCCAACCACTTACACTTGACCGCAACACTGATTTTGTGTGCTAAAATGTTGTCACACTTCTATGAGCCATTAAATCCAAGATTTCTCAAGAATGAGGTCTCAAATGGTGACTCATAGCTCTCTATTCATGGAGTGCAAGGGTTTGTAATGGAGGCCCTCAGATTAGACCTGAATTGTGCCCATGCAAGTACACCATAAAACAAGAGATTCAAAGAGGAAAAGTGAGAATGGTAGTCTCCATGATCATCAAGTATGCATGCAAATAAAAATGGAAGCCATTCTAAATGATAATAATGTTTGAAAGAAAACTAATCTATGAAAGGAAATGCTCATGCAAGATTATTCTATGAAAGGAAATATGAATCTAATCTAATATGCAAGTGCAAGATTAATCTAAATGGATTGTCATGGAAGCATGAGAGAAGAAGACAAGAAAAGAGAAGTTTCAATATCCAAGCTCAAGTGCTCAAGAATCTTCTCCAAAATTTCTCTCCAAATCTGGAGCATAACAATACAAAAATCTTCTATATGAAAAAGAGAAGAACAAGACTCCTTATAAAGGAAAGCAGACGGTCAAGATTAAGAGGCAAAAAGAAATGAGCAATGGTGGAGATTAAATTTTGGTTGATCCATGTGCTCAAGATTCTCAAGAGGCAAAAACAATGGACATGGTTAATAGGCAAAAAGATGTGTGGAAGAGATTAAGAGGCAAAAGGAGATTCCACTCATCTTGGAAAGTGTGCATTCAAAGTGGAGAGAAAAAGGGCTTTTTATTTATTTTTATTTCTTTTTTCAACTCAAAGAGATATTTAAGTGGTGATTTTATTAAAAGAGGGATTTTATTTTAATAAGATGATTTTATTTAATTAAAAGGGAAGTTTTTCTTTTAATTAAATGAGGTGGTTAGGATAAAATGATCAAACCTTAGGAAATATTAAAATATTTGAATTAACTACGATTTAATCAAGGAAACTGATTTGGATTGAAAATATCACAAGGCAATGATTCATGAAATTGATAAAATGATGAATGTGGGCCCAAAGTCTAGGTGACCATGTGATCACAAAACAATCTAGACGTGTGATCGATGGATGGGAACACATCAAGACAAAGATAAGCTAATTTAAAAAGACAAGGCCAACACCCCTATAAATAGGTAATTGTCAAGTCTCAAGCAAGGTTGCCCCAAGCGAAGCAATTGATAGGATTGATAAAGCTGAATCAAGGATTGAAGTTTGATAGGTACTGCCCCCTCATGATCAAAATCCAAATGAGATAGAGGAGAAACAACAAATTGATAAATTTGATCAAATCGAACTAAAGATAAGGTTCTTGATGTAAGATGAAAGATATAAGGATCATAGAACCAAGGTAGATCATCATGAAAGGTTATCCCCCAAGGTTGAATTAGAAGAAAAGAAGTGGGGTGAAAGCGAATGGAAGATAAAAGTTTGAAAGAGGTGGAATGAAATGGAGAGAAGAGAATCTACCTCAAGAAAGAGAATGCCTCAAAATCAATCAACTGTTTAAGATAGAAAATTTTGATTGAGATCACGAAAGAAGATAAGGAAATGAAGATCAAAACATGATCACAGTTGATTAAAAGTCTAAAAGAAAGATTAAGGAAAACCCTCTCAAACTCATAATGCACCCTAAAAATGCAAGTTAACATGAAGTCTAACAATGCAAGCTACATGAAAATGCAAAGGTGTACATGAAATAGAGCAATTGTAACATAGGATCTTGTGTTCATCATTCATTAGAGAATGTAAAGGAGCTTATTTTCATCATTGGGCCATTATTAATGCACATCGAAAAACAACACAATCATCACTAGTCAGAAGTGCAACTATGAAGATATAAATGTGATTTACGGTGAATTAGAATGTGGAAAGATTCTAACATAAGCATCAAAGACATAAATTTCAAGATGACTTCGATGTTAGCTTACCCAATTTAATGTAGCAAAACCATGCTTGCATCAAGGCATAGATGTCAGGATGACCATAAGAATGGTTGTGCAAAAAAAATAGTCAAGGATGATGCCTCAAATCTCCTAAGTGTTTCAAGGGAACAAAAAGAGACACTCAAGAGGTTCAAGACCACATCCACAAGAAGAAAGAAAATAAAAATATGCCCCATGTCCCAAGTCCTCTAGCTATGCATCCTGGAGAGACTTATTAGACAAGGACACTCAATGAAAATCAATAATAGTCAGCCCACAAAGAAAAGATCATGACATAGCTCAAGCATTACGTATTATGTTTCAAAATTTAAGTGTGTTAACTGATAATGAACTCCGAGGATAAGGATTGAATGCTTGCTAGTAGGTAAGATCACATGACAAAACTGGGTAAGACCAAACCGATAACTGTTGAGAAACACTTGATGCCAGGGGTTGTGTTGAAAAATACAGTTTGGGAGGTGTTGAAAAACCCCATTTGCGAGGCATCCTAAAGACCAACACATCCAATAAACCAAGGCTAACACAGTGATTCCCCCTAGAGACAAAGACAAAGACCAATTCCAAACCAAGGCAACAAGGACAAGGCATGATGGAGAAAGGCTAAGTGTTGAGGATGCATGCCAAGAAATAGGCGTGCAAAAGCCTCAAGTAGTGCCCATTTCCAGGTTTTCACCACTTAGATTTTATTGCAAATTTTTTCTCTTTTTCTAATTTTTTTTAAAAAAATTTCTTTTTAAGGACTTTTTATAATTTCTTTTGTATTTTTGCTACCAAGGCACCTATTTCCAGGTTTTCACCAAGGCACTTTTTCTATTTTTTTTTGGATTTTTGAATATTTTTTTCTAATTTTTTTGGTATTTTTGGAATATATATTTTTTTAGATACATCAAAGCACCTATTGCTAGGTTTTCACTAAGATGATCATTTTTTCATGATATTTTCCAATTTTTAATTTTTTTAACAATATATCATTTTTTTGGATTTTTTCAAGATCAATAAGTATGTACAAAGGATGCCCCCAGATAGAATGGGCATCAAACTCCCAAGCAAGATCACATCATGTAGTCCCAATGTCTAGCAAGGTGGAGGACACGAGGTAATAGCAATTTGGTGGAAGAGATGGAAGACAAGAGAATGAAGGAGAATGAATGGAAGAAATCCTCAAGGGAAAACTCCTCAAGAGTACCCAAGCTAGGGAAAAATTGTCATGTAAAGCACATTTGGACAAGAAATGAAAGACCAACATAGGATAAGTCACAAAAGCATAATGGAAAAGAAGGAAAGGATGTAGTCCAAAGGAGTAGACATGTCAAGAGGCTTCATAGCATCATGTTTTACTCTTTTTTATTAGATCAAGACCAAAGGGGAAAATGATAGCGAAAGGCTAGAATGAATAGAGGAAAATAAATATGAAGGCTAAAAATGAATGGAATGAAAGCAAGATCATCATAAGATAGCTCAAAAGATAGCCAAATGTTCATGTATAGGTCAACATTGTCAAGATCAAAGAGAGAAGATGAAATGGATGAAATATGTAGAAGAACTAAGCATGATGCTTGATTGCTAGGTTTTCATCATGGTACTTATTCAAGGTGCCACAAGGGAGTGTTTTTCACCATAGGATGAATTTATTTCTCTTTAATTTTTCTACCAAGGCACCTATTTTCAGGTTTCCACCAAGGCACATTTTCAATTTTTTCCATTTTTATTTTTATTTTTTTTTCTATTTTTTAAATTTTTATTTTTTTGGAAGAAGGCAAGATTTTTAGATAGTGCTCCTTGAAAGGATAATCCATGATATGCCAAGGATTCAAAATGATATGCTCAAATATGTTGATAGGGAAAGGAAGATGGAAGAGAAAAATGGAGGATAAGATTTTATGTAAAGTGAGTGAGGTTGGAAGATAGGAGGAATAGGCAAATGAGAAAAAATGATAGAAGGTAGAAGGATAATGAATGGAAAGATTGTGAAAGGGTAGATGGAAAGGAAGGTAAGATAAAAATCAACACACACCTTAAAGGGTAGCGAGAGGACGGAGGAAACATGAATGAAGTAATATGTGAAGGAATATGGTGAATGGATAGTAGAGGTTGCGATTTAGGCGCATGGAATGGAAGAATGTTTTTGGAAGAAGATGAAGTGGAAGCCTTTGGAAGCTTGAATGTCAACTTCACTTGTTTCTCAACATCAAACTCTTTCATGAGAGACTTTGGAATCCATATAGTTGTAGGCTTTTCATTTCTTTTTGATGATTTAGAGAGAATATCTTCAATGATGGATTTTGGAACCCATACTTGTCTTGTAGTTTTCTTCTTAGATATCTCTTTTGAATTTATGAGTCCATGTCGATTAGAGGAGACATGGTGATCTTCTCTTTTTGATGGATTCTTGTATTACTTATTTTTCTTGTATTGAACATTCAAGTTACTTTCAAAATAATTGGGACATGTGGAAGAAGAAGGACGATATGACTAGTTTAGATGGGTGAGTGGATGAAAAGGATTAAAGGGTATGCATCTATGTTGATCTTGAGGAAAGATAGGAGTTGGAGGGACCTAAGGACCCAAGATGGACCAAGAATTAGGAGAGTTAGGAGGGGAAAGTGAAGGTACATAAGGGCCCAAGATGGAAGGAAGACGTGAAGCCCTTAGTATTGGTGGAGGAGGTCCAAGGATGGATGTGGCAGATACAAATGGATAATCAATAAGTTCATCAACATATATATGACAACCAAGGACATCAAAATATTTAGAGTGAGCATTAATATTTTCAATAGGATCATAAACATCTTGAATAGGAGAAACTTCTTTGATAGGATTGTTCAGAGCTTGAAAATACTTAGGAAGAGTAGAAAGTGGAAGCAAACATGGAGTGGTAGAATAAGAAGATGGAAGACTTTGATCTTGATAAGGAGCTTTGGATAGCATAAGCATATAATTAAACTTTTGATTTTCAAGGGGCTTAACATTGGAAGTAACAACAGTATTTTTAATAACCTTAATGGAAGTATCATCTTTGAAAAGTGCAAGTATAGTAAGGTTATTTTGATTGTCAATAACCTCAACAATGTAAGTAGTAGCTTGATCCTGCTTAGGAGAAGACTTAAGACATGGTGGAATGAATGAGAAAGGGAGTAGAGGATCAAAAGAACCATGAAATGGATAAGAGACATCATGAAAAGGATTGGATGACATGGAGGGTTCTTGATCTTGATCTTTCTTTATGTTTTTTTCTTTATTTTTAGAGTCCTATTGACATGGAGTCACTTCTAAGGACAAGAAAGCATGTTGGAATTGTATGGAAGACTTTTGAAATGATGGTGAAGGACTAGATGAAGTAGGCATTATTGCATATAAAAGCTTAGGCTCTTTAGTTTTTGCATTATTGAAATTATTTGCAGCCAAGTGAAGGTTAGCTTGAGTTTTTTTAAGAGGTAGCCCTTAAGGATAACTATAGGGAACTACATGAAAAGTATTAGGAACTTTGTTGGATGAATGATTTGTGAAAAATTTGAAAGAATTGGAAGCTTTAGGAAATGTATGGGTATTGGAGAAAGTAGGGGATGAAAGGGAACAATCACAAGACAAAGATCCATCATTAACATAATCTTGCTCGAGAGTGTAATCTTTATTTTCAGCATGAGAGTTCTTAGAGGAAAGATTTTTATAGTATTTACATTTATAATTAGCATGGTAAGATTTTTCTTCCTCAAGTGAAGTAGATGTATCATCTAGGTATTGTTCATAGAAATCATCAAAGTCTCTTTCAAAATCAGAATTATATGGATCACCATCACAATCTATCCAATGTGATGACCCATTTTTAGTAAGCACGAGCACACGACTAGGAGGACTCTTAGGAATAGAGGTGTCATAGGTATAACTACATTTTCCATCATCGTAGTCATCAAAGATGGGCATATCACTCTTCATGGAAGAGGTATCACAAGGATTTTCACGTTGCTCATTATGGTATGTCTTGAGAAGAGAAGTAAGACTCTTGTGAGAAGTAGAAGAGGAATGAGGTTGTGAAGAAGAGGAAAGTGAAGACCTAGTAGAGGAAGAAGACTTGGATAATGAGGAATGTGAATAATGTCTAGAAGAGTCATGGTAAGACTTGGAAGATGAGGAAGGATGAGAAGACTTAGAAGATGAAAAATGTTTGGAAAAAGGAGGTCATGACAGGATCATGTGTATGATCCTAGCAAAGGAGTTTGATTTAATCATTTTTTATTTTATTTTTATTATAAATTTATCACTCATGAGATTTTTGGAGGAATAATACTCTTCGAATTGAGCAATGAGTTCGAAATCATCTATTTTCAAGAGAGGTTCCATAACAAGATAGTTGAAATTCATGGTTCTAGAAGAGGAGGAATCAAGTATTGAAGTGACAAAAGAGATGAATAGAAGAAGGTAGACTAGATAATAAGAGGAAAAGAATCAAGAAGATGTGAAGAGTTTAGGAAGAAGAGGAAGAAGTGTGAAGGAAGAAGAGAAAGGATGGAAATGGAACAATAGGAAGATATGGGAGATGTAGAAGAAAGAAGACCAAGAGTCATTTTGTGCAACTTGATACCATTTAAGTTCATTTGGATGTTGAGCAACATGTCATAGCACCTAAGATCTGACCTGGACCGACCAAGGAAGACTGGAAAATGACACAAATCAGCTCACTATTTTGATAGACTAAAGGATAGTTTCGCATGAGGGAATGAACTCTCGCGTGAAGAAATGCTAGGGATCACGTGAGAAAATGAAATCCCGCATGAGAGAATGCCAGGTTCACATGAGAATGTGCATAGAGCCAGGTGACAAAACAGGATCATGCCGCTTGACAACAAGTTTGTAAACTCGGGAACTCAGTTTTTTGTTCATTTTAAAAGACTAAGTAAATACATCAATAGATTTTTATCATCAATCAAGCACACAAGATAGAAATCAAGGATTTCAAGAAAAAAATGTCTTCAAACAATGAGCAAGGGACAAAGCAACCTTTCTCATGAATAAGAATAGTGACTTAGTATGCTACTCCTTAAAGATTCTACTTGTGTATGCTCTTCAAAGGTTTTCCAACCACGCACATAGTCCTAGAAAGAAAAATTTGGTTGCACTACGGTTCTTAGTAATGGTTTGACTTTGAAAATTTTTCAATTTCAAGAGGGCGAACTCCAATCCAGGTGCACTGGGGTTTTGAATCATTTCAAGAATTTAATCAATCAGAGATGCTGAGGAGATTTGACAGCCCAACAAGAAACTACACCCATGGAGATTTCTTCCACAAGGACATTTGTACAATAGTTGTTACTACCATGGCAAAAATGGCTATTACTGCTTGAGGTTCCATCCACGTGGTTTACCCAATAAGGGTAATGTCCACTATGGTTAAACCTCTCTAAAAAGATGACTCACAACAAGGATCACATGGGGACTTGGTTTAGATTGAAGGATCTCAGTTTCTGATACTACCCAAAAAGGGAGTAGAGCATAATCCTCTAGCCTCTTCACTTCACCCAAACATAGCAAGCAAGTTCATTGAAACACTAAGATGAAAACCACCTCACCAAAGTTCATAATGTCAACAACAATGTCTACCGAGTTCTCTAAATGGGACCAAGAGAGAATGTACCGATCAATGTTGAAGAATAAACCAAGTAAGACTGTGAGATAGTAACAATATCCTCCCTACCTACAAAGGGTTCTATCGTCAAGAAGAGCTTCATAAGAAGCCCACTCTCTCAAGAACACCACAAATAGTGTTCATAGGGCCTAATTACTATGTGAAACACATATGCAAGAAAGTGAATCTATGTTCTTTTTAGAGCCCAAAATTGAAGTGTGATCTATGAAAGCAATAAACACTCAAGCTAGACACATGAGAGATTCATTTTATGCTCAAAATCCAAATGTTATAGAGATTATAGCAACTCAAATTAGGTCCAAAGATATCTAATCCAATGCTATGTTGCGTTAGCAATCAGAATCAGGGAAACAATCACAACAAGCATTAAATGTCAAAAAATATCAAGTAAAAAGTAAATCTATTATTTTAGGTCTCTGCTATAAGAAAGTTCACGCAAGATAGTACAATGGGCCGTGTGAGAAAGTACCAAACCCACATGAGAAAGTACATAGGCCAACATGAGAAAATGCCTTTGTCACACACAGAAATGCTAATACCAGCAAAACTTCACGCGATACAACGAAGAACTTCATGTGAGGACCTATAACAAAGACATACAAAAGTATGGACAACGCATGAAAATCATCAGAAAAATAAAATAAAATAAAATGAGGCAAGAAATGCAATTTTCTACCCCATGGTGGGCACCAAAAATGTGTGCTAAAATGTTGTCACACTTCTATGATCCATTAAATCCAAGATTTCTCAAGAATGAGGTCTCAAATGGCGACTCATAGCTCTTTATTCATGGAGTGCAAGGGTTTGTAATGGAGGCCCTCAGATTAGACCTAGATTGTGCCCATGCAAGTACACCATAAAATGAGAGATTCAAAAAGGAAAAGAAAGAATGCTAGTCTCCATGATCATCAACTATGCATGAAAATGAAAATGGAAGCTATTCTAAATGATAACAATGTTTGAAAGAAAACTAATCTATGAAAGGAAATGGTTATGCAATATTATTCTATGAAAGGAAATATGAATCTAATCTAATATGCAAGTTCAAAATTAATCTAAATGGATTTCCATGGAAGCATGAGAGAAGAGACAAGAAAAAAGAAGTTTCAATATCCAAAATCAAGTGCTCAAGAATCTTCTCCAAAGTTTCTCTCCAAACCTATAGCATAATAATACAAAAATCTTCTATATGAAAAAGAGAAGGAGAGGGCTCCTTATAAAGGAAAGAGGATGATCAAGATTAAGAGGCAAAAAGAAATGAGCAACAGTGGAGATTAAATCTTGGTAAATCTTGGTTGATCCATGTGTTGGTAGTTCCCTTTGATCTTCAACTTGTAGATTTATACTCTAATGGATAACTTTAATATAACTTTGACTCTATCACCACTCTAAAGTCTACAAGGAAGAGGGCCAATTAACAAGGATCAATAATGAAATCCTCCTACACTTTGAGCCTCAATGCTCAGGTGGGTGTACCCTTGACTCACTTCTCCAAAAGAAACTCAAAACTTATATACAACTATACTCCTTACTAATTGATTAAAGATTTTATCATTTTGAATGTGTGTGTGATTGATGATGATGGACTGCATCTAGAGAAGGGTATCAGTGCCTTAACCAGGGCATAGAGTTCACCTGATAGCATACATCAACCAAAGACCCTAACTCAAACACACTTGAATTCAGGAGAAGTGCTTTGCCTATTATCCCTCTCACTCACATATCAGGACATCAAATTCTTATCAAGCCATGAACCACTAAGACTACCTAAAATACTTTAATCCTAACTTTGTTAGGAACTCAAAGATAACATCAAAATACTCTTTTGTTTACCATATGCTAACCCACTTTATGAAATTAACATATATGAGCTCAAGAACAAAACAAAAATACATACACCACTATGAGATTGAAATTCAACTATATTCTCATTAAGACTTGCAAGAATACAATACATTATCAAACAACAAAATGCCAAAGAAGCAGACCCAAAATCCAGGCTCTCCTTTCTTAGTATAATACCATCAACAACAACCCTTTACAAAATAAAGAAATGCTGCAATATATACCCCCTAGTCAGAAAATAGTTTTGCAACATGCTACGGATGACTAGGGGTTAGGGTTTCAACCACCTAACCCACTGAAATAGTAAAAAATTTATTACAGGGGAAGAAACCCAAGAAACCAGGAGAAGAAAATCTTGGAGTGATTCCAATCATGACAAATCTCACTGAGAAGTACTGAGAATCACAAAAATGCCCAAATGTCAACCAGTTCAGACCACCTCCAACATGCCTTGAGCACAAAAAACATAGTACAGACCCTGTAGATGATCATGAAAGACCTTGGACCACACTACAATGGAAAATAAATCATCTCTTACCAGCTCCAATCGCTTTCAGCATGAATTTTAGTCCTTCTGGTCACAAGAAACCCTCTCAAAATTTGAATTTGAAATTAAACGGTCATTTCCATGGTGCCAGGCAGCAAATCAGTGGTCCACATTTGAATCTTGACCACACTTTAAGTCCTGACCATTAGATCTCTCTTTTTCTGCGGTCTTTATGACTTATCTCTTTAAAAGGGCCCCAGTCAAATTTAGCGAACTGGTAACTGATGGTTTCCGCCAGTTTGTGAAACATTTTTATAATACTGTAAGAAAGTTTAGTGATTACACGAATGTTTGTTCACTGAACGCCTAAAACATTTAGAGAACTGCCATCTTACTTTGTGAATGAGCGAACCCATTGAAATCTATCAGAACTGCTAAGCACTTTTGTCTGGACTGCTAAGACCTTAGAACCCCACCTGGGCCCACTTTGTGCCATATGTCACTACATCATTCACTGTCACTGCTCGGTCACCACTGACACATGACCCACCTGCCTAAGCCTTTGAAAATGAATGGTGGGCATAAGATCTCATGGCTCTGACACAATTGATGAGAACTTATGCCAACCATAGATTTTGTCCCCATCACTGAATCCTTCTGACAATGACCCCCACTGTGCTAATTCCCCTCACATTGACCATAAAATGGCCCCACTGAGAACATCATACCACCTGGAAAATCAAACAGATGGCGTGTGATCTCAAAGGCCTAGAAGATTCCATGAGATCAAGCGCCTGTCATTGATCTTGAATCTTCTGATTGAGATACCAAGCCCACCTGACAACACATCTAGCTCACACAATGTGGACCAATCATAGTTCACCTTGAGTATACGTAGTAGTGAACCCACTAAGAGAAAAGGTTACGTCACACAAAAGAATCAACGGTTGTCTCAAAATCTCATATATCCGACACACCCCTTGCGAAGATACACCCACTGTCAATCCTCCACAAATGTCAGGACCCTCTGACACACTAGAAACCGAAGACCCACTGACAATTGCCAAATCATAAATAGGTGGACCAATGAGAGACTGTCAATCATGCACACCTGTCGGAAGGTCCGACTTCTTTGAAACACTGCATCATTAGGAAAGATCAATGATTGGCATAAGATCTCAAGCTTCTGACACAGTCTATGAGAACTTATGCTAACCATCAGATCGAGATGTTGTCAAAGACCGGGCCCAGAAAATATTAAGCTGGAACATTAGGAAAGTCTGTCATGCCCCTATCTGCTTCTGGCTTGGTTTCTGATTCTGCAGCTTCATATAGTTCTTTTAGCGTGAATTCATGTCTTGGTTTGGATTTCTTTATGTCTAGACTCTTTTGGTTGTGAGATGGATTATAGCTTTGTCTAGATTTCGATCTATATCTCTGACGGTTTATGAACATTTAACTTGGCAGGTAGTTGTTAATCTTTTGTTAGATTATGGTGTTGGATTTATTTGTTTTAATAAAAATAGTTGCAGATTCTGACTTTTTTGAGCTATCAGTTTTCTCTGTTATTTATAGGTACTTTGGGAATTTGTGTTATTATAGGAGATGATTGTTTATAAGTTTTAAAAAAACTCTTTT